>CAXAMN010004736.1:81844-104746 GCA_963970005.1 Durusdinium trenchii
GGGAAGGGGAAACACCGTGGGAAGGGAAAACACCAAACCAGGAACAAAAGACCTGGAGTCCATTTCTTCCAGCTACTCTTTCCCCACTCTCCCCTCCAACACGCCCCTGACAAGACGACAAAGACAGCCATGCTTGGGAGCACCCCCCTTGACGCAAAGGCTGGCTATCGTCCCCTCCCTTCTCAGGTATATATAGCCCTGCGTGTTGGCACACTTGGCCGTGGGAATCAGGAACTGTGGTTTTCTAACATTTTGTGATTACATGCAATTCCCAATGCATACGTTGCCACCAACAGTGGAATTCAAGGAATTTGTTGACAACACTCCTGTTGGTGTTGTAGGAATGTTGTGATAGTATGTCGAAAGGCTTATTAAAGATCGTTTCAAGCTTTTTGAGTTGCCCAAGATTCCTATGACCACAACAAGTGATGAGAACTCGTTGGGCAAGAAAGTAAGTGGCCGTCTGTTACTTTCACTTTAGCACTTGCACTGCATAGGGCGGGCTGGCGTTGGCAGGTGAGACGGTTCCCGAGCAGGTGCACTGTTGCATGCGCGTCTTGGAGGAGTTTCAGCACTGCAGTGTGGAAACGGACGGAGTTCAGCTGCTGCGGACCAAGTGCCTTGGCTGGTGCGGACAAAGTGATTTCCCAAAGTCTGTCACCTTCAGAGACAAGGGGAGTAAGTTGGAGGCCATCGCTAGCAGGTTGGAGGCCATCGCTAGTAGGTTGGAGGCCATCGCTTCCAGGTTGGAGGCCATCGCTAGTAGGTTGGAGTAGGTTGGAGGCCATGGCTACTAGGTTGGAGGCCATCGCTTCCAGGTTGGAAGCCATCGCTACTAGGTTGGAGGCCATCGCTTCCAGGTTGGAGGCCATCGCTACTAGGTTGGAGGCCAACGCTAGCAGGTTGGAGGCCATCGCTACTAGGTTGGAGGCCATCGCTAGTAGAACAGGAAACGGCGTCGAAGTCGAACCAAGAGATTCGTCATTCAGATCCAGAGTATAAAACATTTCTCCCCTATGTTGACCTTTGGGTGGGTGCTGGGCCCTGGGCTCTGAGGCTGCTAGACTCCCACCTAGTAGCTGATGTAGGGGAAGTGCTTGTTTTCCATCCCTCCAGAGGTTACGGGCAAACGCGGCAAGGGGTTGGACTGGATGTTTTTTTTTGGCCAGTCGCAAGCCAAGCGCACACTCCCTTGGGGGAGATGCAAGCTCTCAATTACTGTAGTCTAATTATTCACCTCGCGCATTCTTGAACCTGGCTTTGAAAGGTCGGGCTTTGCTGCCGGGGTCACGGCGGATGGTGGATACGCCGATGTGAAACTCCTTTGCTACGCAGACTTGGGCAGCCACGTGGCATTCGATGGGACCGCCACTCGATTCTCAAGCAAAGGGTTTGGGAGAGTTGTGAGCAGAAGAAGCCGTGCAGAATGTGTGGCAAGACCTATTAGGTGAGGATGCATGTGTTGAAATGTGGTGCATGTTGGCAGACCTTTCAGGTCTTTGATGGTTTTTGTGTTTGGGCCCGCTTGGCTTCTCAGTCGTTTGCTGACTTGGAGGGTCAGCGCCAAGGAGATCCCTTTGCGGATCATCGGGGAGATCCAGCTGATTCTGGAGGACTACGAGGTGCCATCCATTTGACAGAAAGGGACTTGTTCTCCTTCTGAAAGCCTCACGCTTCTTGGGCGGGGCAATGATTCCTTGAACCAAGATCCTTTTCCATCATTCATTAATTAGTTTGTGGGGGTGCGAGGGGGGACGAAATCGTAGCTATTTTATGACAATTTTATAGTCTTTTGGTGGCTCCAGGCATTTGAGGATGTGTGTCCAGCCATCTTTTGGTGGTAAAGGGTATCAATGCAGTCTCCCATGGCGAGGCCGTGAAGAAGCGGATGCACTTGGTCTATGAGGTGAACCGTGGCAGCTTCGATCGGGCAAAAGCCTCCAGCAAACGCGTCACCGACCGCACGCAGCGCGCCGGGTCTGGAGTGACTTGAGCTCTGGAAACACGAGCGACTTAGGTCACTGTGTCACTGTCACTGGATTTTTGTAATACAGCAGCCCTTGGAAGAGCTTCGAGTTCCGATTTTAAGTTCTGCGCGGGGCAAATTAACTGAGGGCCTAAGGGCCACAAGCATTTTCAGTCACTTTCCAACAAAGCCAGTGTCCACTGTGATCATTCATTGCGCACGACCATGTCGGGTGATGTCGGCTGCAGCTGTTTGGAGTGGAAAATCCAGCGATTCCTTTTATGTGTCAGCTTTGAGCCCCGGAGGGGCGCCAGCAGGCCGGACTTCCAAGCGCTCATTTGATCATCACTTCAGTGTGAGCGTGGAAGGCATGAACATCATAGATAATAAAACAGGGATATGGCGATATGGCGGTACGCACTTGTTTGGACGTCTTGAAGCTTTTTGTGCGCACCGTATATACCAAACATATTTTTAAAGTTGGTTACCTCTAGCAGGGCCATGTGACCCCCTACGGAAGATTTTTTGTCGTGCAGGAAGATCAGATTTGTGTCTAGGTTGAACGGCTAGTGCCATAGGACGAAAGTGGGGCCCGCCCAGACCTGAGGTTAAAGCTCAGAATGACTTAGTTGCTATGGCAGGTTTGACAAAGAGTGAGATGTTTTGGTGTGGCTGGCTTTGCTGGGGGGCATCCATGTGTGGCATAATTGCCCTTGCATTGAACTCGAAAACATTCTAAAACCACCCCAGATCACCCCATGTAGGTATACAGTATAACAGTTTGTAGTAAAATATATTATAAATTTTGCTAATAATAAATACAAAAATACATATATTATATATATATATATATTCCAAACATAGAGTGATATTTTTGGTGTCAACCACAACCACCTACTACCAAAGATTCATCCATTCTGTCCAAAGATGGAAGGTGGACCCAGGAGTGCAGGAACTGGGAAGACGTATCATAGACTCATAGACATCTCGTAGAATCCAGCTGCATTGGACCCGGCCGCCCCAAGGATATGTCTATGTGGGCAGCAAGACCTTTTTACCATGTGCATTGTCCCCTGCACATAGGGCCGCGTCGGGCCACCTCGAGAGTTAAACATTTCGGAATCGTGATTTCATCCAATGCGACATGCTATTCACATCGCAGCTACTCTCTTTTGGATGAAATCTCTGTATGGCCCTGTTCTTTCAGAGACCATTGGCCAATCTCCATGACCCTTCTCAAAAACGACGGCGTCATCTTCTTAGTTAAAGGGTCCGAAATCTTGTTTCCTCCCCCGACCCATCTCACCTGACCCGACGAATGTGCCAAGTCACTCTTGAGGATGGTGAGGTCGATGCCAGTGCGTTTGTCATCGATGTGAGCCGAGGTATTGCGACACTTGGTCATGGTGTCGTAGAGGGACTTCGAGTCTGTGGCTGCCACAAATGGAAAGCTGGCCAGCTGTGCAGCGTTGGAGCTTATAGCTCTTCCATCCTGCGATTGTGATGTCCTGCTTGTGGTCGGAGGTTTCAAGGTCCTGGTGGTAGTAGAAAAGGAGATACCCTCCTTGACTGTGTTTCTTGGCGAGTTGGAGGAATCGCTCGGACAGGGGCTGGTTTGTAATCTTCTTGTCCTTGGACTTGAAGAAGGTGGTGGTGCCTGTCCATTGGGCTCCTAGGTCCTTGATGCCATCTGTTCCGTCCCATCTGTCGTGTTCAGTCTGGCTTCCGGCTTGGGTTCTTCGATCTTGGGTGATCTGGTGTAGATCTGGACCGTTTGGGTCGGCCACTGACCCTGGATGGAAGGTCAGCCGACGTGGGGTCACATGGTGTCGTGCCCGGGTCATTGGTGTTTCTGTCCAATACTCCTTGGTGTTGTCACAGTCGGCATTGGGACCTTCATTGGCCCAGGAAGCATCAGTAGCCACCCCGATCCTGAGTTTGGAGAGTGGTATTGGTTGTATTCTCAGTCCCAGGTCAGAGGTTCGTCGCAAGTCTTCTGCGATGCTGTTTCCTTCGAGGATGTCACGGATCATGGGATGGGGCATAGTTTGTTGAAGAAGGGAAACTCGTCCAGCAATGTCTGGTCGACATTCTTTGGCTACCCAGCTCAGGCCTCCAATTAGTTGTCGAAGTTGTCCGATCTCTTCTTCTGAGCATCTGGAGTATTTTTGGGCTCCACGTTCACGGCTGAGAGGGATCTTCTTGATATAGTTCTCGATGTAGTTCTTTTGAGTGACTCGGATTGAGCCATTGACTTCGGGGGTCAATTCCTTGCCTGTGAATTTTCCTTCGCCTGTAGTGAACTTGCCCATTTTATAGTTCCGTTGTAGCCACTTCATGTTCTTCCAGTGTTGTTCACCACCTCCATGAACCATGTCATCGGTGGCGAGGGCAATGATCCCGACAGTGTTCCTGGTCTGGTTGTCCCGAAGGTAAAACAGGCATGGGTCCGCTCGACTCTTCTCGTACCCCAACTCCTGAAGGACCCTGGTGATATGTTGATACCAGGCATAGGGACCATCGGTGAGTCCATAGCACGTTTTCTTCAGGCGAAGCAATTGGTGAGGGTGGTATCCTGGAAGTCCTTCGGGCGGAAGTTCAGCATAAAGTTCCCGGGATATCATGTCTCCAGCATGAAATGAAGTCCAAGTGCCCAAGTTCCCATTGCATGCTTGAGATCACTTGTAAGGTGAAGAAGACGGTTTCCTTTGCTACCTGGGGAGTCGTAGAAGCGAGGTCTTCGGCGCCCTGTTCAGAGAAGCTCTTCATGACATGTCTGGCCTTCGCCTTTCGGGGTCCAAGAGCCGGGTCGTTGTCTTCGATCAGTAGGCCCTCTTGTTGTAGCTTCTCGACTTCTTCCACCTCAACCCCTTTTTCCGTGAGGACATAGCGGGACTTCATGATCTTTTCAGCTTTGGTTCTTCTCACATGCTCGGACTCACTTCGATCTAGGACCTCATAGGCGCCTGAACTCAAATTGTTGGTCACCTCCTTGAGGATGACCTTGAGGAACTTCTCCTTTTTCCTGGCGGGGAGTTTGTTTAGCACGATCTCCTTGCCTTTCTGTGGTCGTAGTCGAACAAGTTCTTGATATAGAACTTCAAGATGTTCAGTCCGGAGCCGTTTGACCGGTGGTTCTGTTACTTCAGTTCTTACTGTGGTCGTCGTCCGTGCTCATCCTTCTCTCACGCTCGTCGTGGGGATCTTGGTCACCTGGTTCTGTAGGTGTGTAGTCATCAAGTCCGGGCGACATAGGCACAGGTCCTTGATGATTGGGATTCTCGTCTGGAGGTGTGTTCTCTTCTTCTGGTTTGAACTCGACCTCGGTCTCTGCTGTTTTTCCTTCAATTCGGTAGCGAGGTTTCTTTGGTGGTGGTGGATCTTCTTCTCCAGGTCGATCACGATCTTCTTCATGTTCTGGTAGGAGTGTATCCTCGATGGCCGGGGGCTTCTCATCAAGAATGATGTAGTTCCTGATCTTGTGATTCTGAATCTCCTTCTGGGTGTTGACGATGTCAGTCAGGAAGTCGGTGAACTGGAACTTCTCGTCATTGGTAATAGGGCGAAGATGTTCCGGAGCGGCCTTCCCAAAGTTCCCCGATAGCTGACCCATACCGTGTTTGGGAGGTCCGAGAGGATGACTTTTCCAGGTCCGTGCCAGAAGGCTGGAGAGTCCTTCTTTTGTCATTCCATCCCTTTTCTCCAGAAGTACACGGTTTGTCCCACCTCATAGTCGTAGAAACGTTTGGGGCCTGCATACACTGAGTGCTTTAGAGCTTGTTCGCATTCGACCTGATGGAATGCCACGGCTGCTTGAGTTCTAATCTCTGTGGACCGTTGGACTTGCGCGTCACCGGCATGGTAGCGGGACATCGCTCCAATACTACCCTCGCCCCCTTGGAAGATGCCTCCCGGAAGTCTGGGGCTGTAGCCCAGCATCCGCTGGATAGGGCTGAAACCGGACTTGTTGGATAACCGATTCATAGTAGCATTGACCTCGTCCACGATGAGGTGCCACTCATCCCAGGAGTTGTAGCCTGTTTCCATCAACGTTTTGGAGAGGACCTCCTTGAAGCTTCTGCCGGCTCGCTCTGTGATGGCTCTTTGAGTTAGCATTTCGAGGGATCCTGGATCCAGGTAGATGTCATTATGAGTTCGAAGTGCCCCTTGAACTCTTTTCCAAGGTCACAATAGATGGCCTCGGGCGATCCGAAGACTCTGAGCCATTGGTGAAATGCCCGAACTGCTCCTTGAGGTGTGTGGTCTCTAACTGGGATCATTAACTGGAATCGGGTGGACCAGCAAACGCAGTTGAGGGCCATTTTCAGTTTGCCTCCGGGTTCGATTCCTGGTAGCCATATACGGTGTCCACTCCCACGATCTGGTTTGGTCTCAGCTGTCTAGGGGGTGCGGCCTGTCGTGCCCCATCAACTCGTTTGTGTCTGATGCAGGTCGGACATACGAGATTCTCGGCAATGTTAATGGCCTCAGTGGATGCTTTGGCGGTCTTCAGGATGTTGGCTAGCTTTTGATTTCCCGGGTGTCCCAAACCACAGTGCGCTCTTCGTACTAGGCTCTCGATACTACTTAGGGGGCGCGCGGGACTTAGCTAGTTGAACTATACTTAAAGTATACTTAGAGTAGACTTACGGCATGGTAAGTCTATTATAAGTTGGTTAATTCAATGGTAAGTAGGTGTTGGTGTTTAAGTTAGTTGTGATATACTTAGCCACTTATGCACTACTTATAAGTAGATCATTCAAAATGACAAAATACTTACGAGCTACTTACAAACTACTTAGCTACTTAGTTTTTTTGGTTCTTTAGAAACACTTTTTAAACACTCGTCGATATATGGCCATGAAAGTGATCTATTTTGGCTGAGTCGTGGGCTCCAGCAACCGGTTTTGTTTTTTTCGGCCCGCATGGCTTTGTCTACACAGCAGAAAATGATTTGATGCGCTTGCTACCAGCTGCAAGAGCGGAAGTGTCCTCGCTGCCAACAGCAGGAGCGGAAGTGTCCTGGAGAGACATCTCCCTGTGGCTGGAAACAAGCCTGCTCTTCATGATGGCGGTCACGCGTGGGCTTGAAGCCGCGGCATAGTAGAATGTCCGCGCCTGTCCGCCAGTGTCCGCGGCTGTCCAGACACCAACACCCACAGAGCTTCAGGTGACAAGCTTGGGGATGTCCGCGAATGTCCGCAAGCTAAGGTGGATAGGCGGCCTAGGACAGCAGGGCTAGGTATACAAGTGTCCGCGGCGGACGGAGTGTCCGCGTGAAAAAGTGGATGTCCGCGAATTGTCCGCGGCGCATTACAAGATTTGTCCCTTTTGTACACTTCTTCTGCTTTGTTCTTTGATATTTTTATAGATGCAGCTTTTATGTTCTCTGCAGCCGTGGTGTTGTCGCTTTCCCAGCGTTTCTTGGCTGCCGCACCATGATGCAGTTGAGGCATGTGGTCTCAGCCGATTCTTGCGTAGGTGGCTGACGTTAGAGGAAGCCCTTCAAACGAAGGAAGCTCCGCTGTTTTACCGCAAAGACGGCCAAGATATGTGGCTCTTGGGGTGAAAAAAAAAGTTTGGCCCGTCAATTTTTGAAAACATGTTAAAACGCTTAAAAATAGCCATGCCTACTTATAAATACTTACAAGCTTACGACCTACTTATAAATACCAGAAATCGTAAGTGTATAAGTCCCCCGTAAGTAACTTATAAGTAGCTAAGTCCAAAGTGCCACCTAAGTACCCGGTCGTTCAAGAGGTAGCGGTCGTTCGTTTGAAAGATCTTCTGCAGGTAGTCCATCATCTCCTAGATCCCGAACCGGGAGTGGTTCGGTTGGACTTGCCTTAGACCCCTCCTCCGACTCCATTTCTTCACCCGCCATGATCTCCATGATCCTGTCCACCTGGTAGCTTTCCTTGAAAAGGTCGTTGGTGTGGGAGACATAGAGCTCCTCGGTGTAGGAAGTGGATGCCTTGTATGCCTGAAGGATGTGGTCTACCAAAGCGGTAGGATACCTAGCCGCGTAGGCCGATCTTTGGATTCCATGTGAAGATCCAAGAATTGGTCGGTGAGGATGATCGCCTGGACATTCTTTGTGAAGTGCACTGGCCAAGACCTTGTTGTTGCACAACCATCCCGTGGGTTTCTTGTGGTAGTCACCCTCCATGGATTTGAGGTCAAACTGGCACTGGTCGTTCTTGGTGAGGAAGATGTTTGGGTCTTCAAGAAGGGTCCTCAGGCGGTGATCCTGCCAGGCCTTGGATGTCCATGGATGTTCGAAGAGAAATGTACCCCCATATTCATGGACCATGTAACACAGTTCCGCCCAAAGCCTAACAGCAATTTAGCTTCCATGACCTTCCGACGGTGTTCATGTTGTTTGTGGGGGTTGGACTCCCGAGCTCCCACACTCAAGTTCTGCAACATAGAAAACATGGTAGATACACACCAAACCAGGTTTGTGTCTGTTCAAATATTCACGGACGGTCCTACGGTAGGTTTCCTTGGTCAAATCATGTCCGAGTTCGAGGTCGAACGCTTCGCCGGCTTTCAACCCGTGTTGTTCCGAACGACTCGAGAAGCGATTCGGATTGTAAACCTCAGCAACCACCTTAGCTTGTTTCTTTCCTGTGGAAGGCCCCAGGAGTTTGGCCAAGCGATGCGCAAATTTGCAATTCGGAGTCTTTGAATTGGCTACTGTACAGAGAAGCTGATCAAAGGGAGTAGGTCCCTCTGGTTCCTGTAGGCAAGTCATAACATTCTGCCACATTTGGTGGGCTTCTGCTAGGGCACCCTGTCCCTGTCGCAGCAAGCGTTTCAGCTTCCTACCGCTCAGCTGGCTCTCCTCGGCATCGATCATCCCTGGTAGGGACCGTCTTCCCAAATTCCCCCCGACTGAAGAGCTCCCGACTGCTGCAGGCGACGAGAATGTGCCGGGTCGAGGTTGGTCATGTCCTCCTGGTAGGTCGGATAGCGTATCCTTCCTGATACTGAGCTCCCGGATGTTGTGGCGAGTCAGTCGAGTGAGGTAGAGTGACTTCTGGTCCTTCTGCTCCTGGCGCTTCTGTGCCTTCTTCGCCAGTCCTAATGGAGTGGGCTCGTCCACGAGGGTTCGGTTGCAGTCCAGACATTTCTCCATGATCTTGAAGGCATTGGTCCCCGCCCGGCTGATGTTCCGGTGAGGACAGCGCCGCGGCAGTGGTGGTACCTGCAGTGTCGTGGACGACGACGGGGTTCCCCTCCTCGTAGATGGTGGTGTAGGCTCCTCCAGGCGGTCGAGATCCGGGCGTAGAGGCTGCCGGTTGCACCACTGGAAGCTGTCCTTGCCTGTCCATCGGCCACCTCCAAAAGAGACGGCGGTTGTTCTTCGTCGTGTGACTCAAAAATAGTCGGCGTAGGCGTCCATGACCGCATTTGGGAGGCGGCCCGACGATCTCCTTCATCTCCTCGAGCAGTTGGGTCACGCCCCCCTGGGATGACCCGGGACTGGCCTGAAGGAGCTCTGAGTTCAGGCTCATTCTCTCCCAAGAGGCCTCGGTGGTGGTCCTGGTCGGAGTGCGAGGAGCTGGTACTCGTTCTTTTCCCGAATCGGGTAGTCGGCGGTGAGGTCGCGGGTCTCCGCGGGTCGCTTCATCAGGTTCTCGAGCAGCGCATTGAGTCCCTGCATGACGTAGAGCAGCTTCCGAAGCAGGCGATTCCATCCCCAGAGGAAGGGAAGTGAGTCTCCTCCCGGTGTCCTCTGGCACGCTTCAGCTCCGGCATGGCTTCCATGAACCAAGGAGTCTCTTGAACGTTCAAGCTCGTCGTCAGGGGCTCCTGTCTTGGTCCGGTTCAAAATGGCTGCGGTGGGATCACATGGTTGTTCGGTCTTGAGAACCTCAAACTCTTGGTTGTTACCGCAGCTGACCTCTTTAGTAAGGATTCTAACTGAGTGGGGGTGAATTCACACAAAGGATCCGAAGGGCTCCAGTTGGTCCCAAATGACACTTGACCGTGAACCCTTGCTTCCTGAATCGCACCCGGAGTCCTGACTCATGATCGAGATAGATCACCGCCCTACACGCGATGAGGAAGGGCAAGCTGATCAAGAAGGGGGGCTGCCACACTCTCAGGGTTGTCAAAGACGGCCGGCATGAAGTACGATCCCTTCTGACCAATGCTCGTTGGAACGGCGGCGACGACTCGGGTGCTCGATATGCCATGAACGCTCTTGAACCGGTGAGTCTGGTCTTTGGTCCTGATCGGAAGTCCAGGAGGGGGGCGTTGAGCAAATCGTTCAAGGGTCTGTCGGCCCACGACCATCCGTTGGCAACCGGTGTCGATGGTTGCGCAACATTCATCGGGGTACGGGTTCGATCGGAAAGGTTCGGAAACAAGCTTCGGACTTTCCCCATACATAACACCAAAAATACCGTGATGACTACTAGAAACACCTTCCGGAGGGTCACCCTGGCCATATATGCACTCTCGACGTGAGGTGCCATCGATCGTTGATCACTAGATCCCGAGCCACCATGACTCGGGACATCTGCGGAGATTTCATCGCTCAGGCGTTCAGCTCCAGGAAGAAAAACGCCCTCACCCGGGTGCTCCTCAAGGTGGCCACAAAAGATCGCCTCTTCCAACACATGAGCTTCCTTCGGGGCTCCACGATCTCGATCCTTGTCAGGGCACTCCTTGTGCCAGTGACCTGGCTTTCGACAGATGGCGCATTTGGTGACCTTCTTCAACTCCTCCACGGTCATGCGGTAGTTCCCTTCCTTGAAAGGAGCATTGGTGCCCACCATCGTGAAGCTCTTGGCCGAAGGTGTTGCAAAACCCTCGTGATAGCTCCTTCGCCTTCTTGGCCTTGAGGGTCTGCATGTAGGTCTTTTTCTTCTGCTGCAAAATGGTGCTCAGCACCTCCGCGGCTTCATGTTCTTCGAGGACACTTCCATCCCCATCTTCACCATAGGTACCCTCTTCTTCTTCATCAACTCGTAGATCATGAAGCTCTGGTCATCCTCCGGGTCGTTGGGCTCGGCATTGATGTAGCGCGCAGCGGTGGAGGACGCCGTCCGTGAGCTCGTGGTCATAGTTCCTTTCTTCTCCTTCTCAACCCCAACCTGCGACGCCTGGAGCTTCGTCTCGTGTTTGCGAATCCATTCCCGGATATCTCCGGGTTTGATGAATCCCCGGGAGTAGTTGAGGAGCGACTTGATGTCGGCGTCGGAGAGCACCAGGGCATTGATGAGCAGGAAGCCAACGTACCGTTCTGGGAGTACGACTGTGCGCTCAGCCACCTTCCTCATCGCCACGTCCCAGCGGCTGAAGAAGGCTCGAAAGTGCTCATCTTTGCCTCGACGAAGATGAAAGGTGATCTTCGCCAAGGCGGCCACCCAATAGCTTCGGTTAGCCAGATTTCTAACTATTAGGTTGTATAGACTATTTGGTAAGAAAACAGACTAAATAATTTAAACATGTTTTGACTAATAGGTTTATAGCTCTTTCTGACTATTAGTTTGTTTAATGGAACAACCTGAAAAGTACACCTAGTAAGCGCATAAAAAGTTTTGGCAAAACAAATGTCCAGCAACAATGTAACAACATTTTTGTTCTTGTACAATTGTTTGGCTACTATTCTCTGTTCTGAAAATGATTCTTCTAGTCTACAGAAGGAAAACTGAAGCCCATGCCAAAGTGAGCCTGTGTAGATAGAAGGTGAGTCTAATGTCAAAGTGAATCTTGAACGATTGTCTTCCCAAATGGATCATCCTTTGCCATGGCTGCAGACAAAGGGCTCTGAGGCAAAAACCTAGAAGTCAGTCGAGCTGGTGGAGGGGACAAAAAACTTTCAGGTTCAAAGGCTGGCTTCAAGCCAGGCATTGAACCTTGTAGACATTTGAAAGGTTCATAGTGACGAAATGCGACACACATTGTGGCATTGTCATGTGACATTGGAAAGAACCATGTGCTGGAAGCAGTGCTGAAAATTAACGCACATGAACATCTTCCAAAAGCCCAAAAGTGAACATATGCAAAAAGAAACCTTGCAATTGCACAGTGCCAATGTGTTTGTCACATTCCTTTTTTCAATCACCAAAGAAGGTGTTGGAATATCAAGTGATCCTTAAAACTCAAATGAAACTCTCATTAAACATCGCAATGTGAATCTTCCAAGTGAATCTGGATTTAATTCTTTACCTCCATAGACTTTGCGCATTTTTGGTGAATGCTTTATCTCAACCTTTTTTGGAACCTTCCTTCCAAGACAAAAGCCTGGGCTTTCCAAACCCAGGGAGTAAATCAATAGATTGTTCATCAAAAGCTGTTGCAAGTCTAAGAAAACCACCTGAAAGAAAGATGAAACTGCACATAAATGCAACAAAAATGTTACAAAGCAAATACAAAAATGCAAAATTCAGAATGAAAATCATCAAAACATACCTAAAATCAGTGAACTGTAGTGTAGGTTTGGTGTAAGTTTGATGTAAACTTACACTGAAACTTACACTCCATAGTGTAAGTTTAGTGTAAGTTTGGTGCAAACTTACATCAAACTTACACATCAACAGTGTAACTTTACACTAAAGTTACATTCCTGAGTGTAAGTTTACATCAAACTTACACTTCACAGTGTAAGTTTACACTTCTGTGTGTAACTTTGATGTAAACTTACACTCCAGGTGTGTAAGTTTCAGTGTAAGTTTGCACCAAACCTACACTAAACGTTTTAGTGTAAGTTTACATCAAACTTACACCAAACTTACACTCCAGTTCATTCATTTTAGGTGTGTTTTGATGACTATCATTGTGAATTTTTGTATTTTTGTATTTGATTTGTAACATTTTTGTTGCATTTATGTGCAGTTTCATCGTTCTTTGACTTATCTCCTTTGCACATGGATCATCTCCTTCAGCAAGAGGTGCACTCTTCCAGTCAACTCTCTTGCAAGAGTTGGAGGGCCCCAACACAGCCAACAAATCTTTCGTGGGCTGTGTCTTCAAGAAGTTGACAAAGACTGCTTGCAGCTCTCGGACCCCAACATTGGGATCAGCCACCAGTCTTTGCTGAGACACCTTGGGCCACAACACACTGGGTCAAACACATTGGAGGTGTGAAGGTCTTGCGCACATGTGTGAACTTGCCTTTTCCGAAGTGAACAGCATCATTGCTGATGAACTACAGTGGTTCATTTACTATGAATCTTTTTGGGTGTGATTCTGTCTTTGTCGAATGAAAGCCTTGGCTGAACCTTTGAAGTGAATCTTTACTCTGATTCTTTTGTGGAATGAACCTGCCTTTGTTCTGAGTGAAAGGCTAAGGTGAATCTTTTTCTGACTGAAGCACCTCTGGCTCTGATTTTGTTTTAAAGTGAATCTGTGTGCTCCCACCCACAGTCTAAGGTGAATCAAGGTGAATCCTGTATCCAGATCTTTTTTGAGAAGTGAACCTGGCTGCTCTGAGTAAAAGCACGAGGTGAATATTTAAGGTGAATATGTTATTCTGGTCAACTTGTTGAGGTGAATTTGTGTTTGTGTGTCAGGAAAATCATAGGTGAATCTTTTAGGGTGATACCTTATGTGAAGAGTGTCTTGCTTTTGGCAAGAGCATTTTGAACAAAATAGAATCAAAAATCATTTGAAGAAAACACAAACCTTTTAGGTTAATCAATTGAACAACCTTACATTTTTAGTTTATTTGACCTTTCAAACTATTAGTTAAAACCATTGTTCTGACTAATAGTTTAATCATCTGTTTTAACTAATAGTTAAGAAACAGTATATAGACTAATAGTTAGAAATCTGCCTAACCGAAGCTATTGGGCAGCAAGTCCTCCTCGCGGTCCTCGCCGAAGTTCTCGGGGAGCTCCATGAGGGCGATCAGTTCATCACCGTTGCCCCCACTGGTCATCCACGCCCGGTCACGGGCGAGGTACTTCATGGTTTCAAAGGGCGTCTTCGTCAGCTTCTGAAGGAGTAGCGGCCCACGTGCACGGGGACGGGCTTTGGTGGTTGCAAGCCATAACCTGGCCTTGATGGCATAGTCCTGAAAGGCCAAAGACTCGCCATCCCACTCTGGAGGTGGCCCGTTGCTTCCAAGGCTGCTTCCACCATCGCCCAACTCACTGTCGACGCTCCTGGTCGAGCTGCCATGGCGCCGCCGCTGTTGGCGGTGCGGGTACCGGGCTCGAAGAAAGCCCGGAACTCATCGCTGTCGAAGGCCTCCTCGGCCAAATCCTCTTCATCCATATCACCAGGGCGTGGTAGCCCTTCATCAACTCCATGGCCTTCAGGCTTCGAGGCCCCAGCACCATCGGCGGCTGCTGCAGCCGCAACCGGGGGCATGGCTCAAACCGAACCACCAACCAGGGACAACCCCGAACACCACCAAACCAAACCAAACCGAGCCAGGTCCAAGGGCCGAACCTGGCTCCGCTACCACTGTGGGCAGCAAGACCTTTTTACCATGTGCATTGTCCCCTGCACATAGGGCCGCGTCGGGCCATCTCGAGAGTTAAACATTTCGGAATCGTGATTTCATCCAATGCGACATGCTATATTCACAGTCTAAGATTAACAGTGCCGCACTTGGAAGTCCTTCTTCAAATCCTTCATGTCATTGAGGGCCTGGACGATTTCGACTGGTGCCGCTCAAATGAGGGCGCCGTTCACTTTGACTTCTAGGAAGCGACAGCTGGGACATCGCGAAAGCATCGCGTCGAAGAGAGGCGCTGTTGTTTTCGAAGGTGGTTGGGTCGGGTGGGTGTTACGCCCCACACGCTAGAAACAAGGGTTCATACTGCCAGTTACAAATCTCAGGCAGTAGACGGCTGACCCTGCTTTGTCGATGTTAAATTCAGTCCTTGCAGCCTAGAAGATGAGCGGCTTCTAAATCCGAGGAATCACAGCTTAGATTTCTAGATCACTGTCCTGATTCTCATGTTCTTGCTCGACCAGGCCGTAGCCTTGTATTTAAAGTGCAGACGAGCGCAGCATTGCAGGAGGGTATGAGGTTCAGTGGGTTCAAGGTATGGCTGGTGGGCGCTGATTTTGATAGTCAAGGGAAGAAGACAGTCATCGCCAAAACGGTCAAACAAGCTCATTCAAGCAATTGTAGGCAAATTGTAGGGGCATGATGGGGCATGCAGATCATGTCAATCTTTCAGTTGATCAATGTTTTTTGTTTGTTCAATGGAAGAAGCTATATAAGCTGGATACAATAAGGCATTTTCAGGGCAATCGCCGGCCCAGAGCCACGGCGCGCCATATGTGCTGGCACACCTGGTGGTTGGCCTGGCTGGTGCTGTGGTGTTCCGCGAAGGCTCTATCGAATCAGTCAGAGAATGAAACCTTGGCAGCCTGGATGAAGCACTTGGGGACTTTTTGGGTGAAGGGGGCTGACCTTATATACTTCTTTGTGTCGTGAGTGCCCTGCTGTGCGTGAATCTTTGGGGCCAAAGATGCAACCCTCAAGGAGACCAGCTGAATCCGACGCCTGAACTGAAGTGCTTCTGAAGAGACCGCCAAAGGTTCATCGAGCCATTACATCTCCACTGCCGCGCGCAGCAACGATTTGATGCATCCCTTTACATTAACAAGTGCCACGCTAGTAGTAACAGGTGCCTTACTAGTAGTAACAAAAAGCTATTACTATCCCTCATGATTTGCACCATTTCGATGTCACCTCTTCGGACGTCTCTTCAGCGGGTTTCCGACGTACGCCGTGCCAAGGATGAGTCCGACTTCGGCAACCGGAGCCGCTCCCCGCTGAGCGCCTGCGGCGTGCTCAAGGCCAAGGCTCGGCGGCAGTGGCCAGAGCCTTCGGAGGACTTGCACGTGGGCCCGGCGTCCTTGGGGGATCGCTCCCCCGCGCAGGCGCGCCTGGAGTGAGGTTTTCTCCAGAAAACCAACGCGACGGCTGGCAACAAATCATGCCGCTAGCAACACGCACAGTGCGCATAAAACGCATTATGGCAAGATGGCAACAGCAACAACAGAGCAGCTTCAAAAACCTCTGCGATGAAAAGTGCACAAACTGTAATCTCACATTCTTTCGCGAAAGCTAAAATGCAGGTCGCGCAAGGTTCGCGAATGCCCCGCAGCGTCGCGAAAGCTTTCGTGAAAGTCAAATTTCTTTACGAAAGCCAGCCTTCGTAGAAGGCGCCAGCTGAGTTGTGCTTTGCGAGCGAAGTGAGTAGTTAGGGGGTCTGGGGGGGGTGGCCCGCAAAAGGTACACGTACACTCGGCACATGCTGGGGGAGGAGGGTGCATCGAGGGAAGGTTTTTTGAGGTTGTGTTGGAGGGATTTTTGAGGGGTGGTGGTGCAAGAAATGCAATTTGCATCATTTGCATCATCTGAATGGAAAGGTGTAGTTGCACCTTACCAGGTATAGATACCCAAGGTAGCTATAGTGCAGCTACCAGGTATAGTACTTCAAGTTCCCTTTCCGTCAACCGCTCGATAACCTCTACACACGCACAGCAATCCACAACTTTGAAGCACAGCAATCCACAGCTTTGAAGCCTCATGCACGCGATACCTGGGAACAGAATTGTAGCTACCCTGGGTCCGTATAAATGCTATGTTGCTATACCTCTTACACACCTATACAAGTTCAAAGCACGAACGAGACTTCAAAGCTGTGGTTTGCTGTGCATGTGTGGCTCGGGAGAGATATACGTAAACTCTGGGAGGTGATGCTTTGATGCTTTTGGAGCGGGTGGTGACGCACCCGCCAACTAGAACATATACCCTTCAATAGGAACTCGAACAGCTCAAATCCAGAAGATTCTGAAAATGGCCTGGCTCCCTATATGAACCCTGGGAAGACTGGGAAGCGAAGAGGTGGAACCAGCTGGGAGGTCTTGAACTTTTAAGTAAACAAAAGGCCACATTCAAGCAGCAGAAGGACAATGTGCATCCTTTGCTCTCGCTTCGCAGACCTTCATTTTTAAGGTGGCCTGAACAGAGTGTTTTAGGGCAGCAATGCTTTTGGAGCGGGTGGTGATGCACTCGCCAACTATACCCTTCAATAGGAACTCGAACAGCTCAAATCCAGAAGATTCTGAAAATGGCCTGGCTCCCTATATGAATCCTGGGAAGACTGGGAAGCGAAGAAGTGGAACCAGCTGGGAGGTCTTGAACTTTTAAGTAAACAAAAGGCCACATTCAAGCAGCAGAAGGACAATGTGCACCCTTTGCTCTCGCTTCGCAGACCTTCATTTTTAAGGTGGCCTGAACAGAGTGTTTTAGGGCAGCAAACCCTGGTCTCAGGCCACCTTGAATTTAGCTAGAAAAATTGTTCGCTTTAACAAAAGCCTTGTCACAGAGACACCTAAGGACCCTTGCTTCGCATATCTTCATTTTTGAGGTGGCCTGAACATATAGTTTCGGGCAGCGAGCCTCTGGTCCCAGGCCACCTCGAATTTTGCTCTAAAAACTTTCTACTTGAACGAATGCACTTCCGATCATTTGACAACCAATCGTATGTTCAACCAGGTGCCAGGTCAATGTAGGTCAATGTGCATTTTTTGGCTTTTGCTTCATCTGAATGTGGATGGGAAATATCTACGTGTGAACAGAATGTTTTTTTCAAACGAGGCCTGGGGCCAGGCGTTTGCTGCCCTAAAACCATTGTTCAGGCCACCTCAAAAATGGAAGCGCTGGCTTTCTTTTTGCAGCTTCTCAGGTGTACATGTCATGTGTTGTTTATGTAGGCGACCATAGACTTATGTAGGCAGCCGCAGCAGACCAGCCCGCCAGCCGGCGCAGCAGCAGCAGCAACGGCGGCAGCGGCGGCGGCAGCGGCAGCGCTGAAGAGTAAGTGTTTCAGGGGAAAATCGAAAAACCCAGACAAATTTCCGCGAAAGCCGCGCGAAAGCCTGGCAAAAGAACCGCAAGAGTCGAAAACCTTCGGGAAAGGTAGTAGCAAAACAGTTTTCGCCAAAAACGCAATTTCCGCACACGAAACGTCGCAAGCTGCAAAGACTGAAAGGCCCCAAGTCTGAGTCGACCTCCTCCTCGTCGGGAAGTTCATCATCGTTTTCCTCCTCTTCTGATGACAGCAATAAAACTTGAAGGGTGCTGCTACAACTCCTCGTGCCAGGGTGCTGCCGGAAAGAAATTCGCTCAGTTTTGACCACCCTAAGGACACATCACTTATCATACAGTATTACATTATCCCAATCGAATTTCCCAATCGAAAACGAATCGTCGCGAAAGCCACCGCGATAACCCCACATAACACCACACCTTCCGCGAAAGCCAAAATGCAGGTCGCGAAAGCTCCGCGAAAGTTTTGCGAAAGCAAACCTGTATTTCAGTATACAAAAAGGTAATAGGGGTTTTCGAAGAAGCAATGTTACATGCAACACAAAACCCAAACACCAGAGACAGCCACAGTATATACGTCCCCCCTCATCCCGCCAGGGGCCCCACCCGGTGGTCCTGCCAATGTCCCGCCAGCGCACATATTTGACGGCAATGCGGCAACACCGCCACACAAATTGCCGTGATAGACGTCAGACCAGACATGACAAACAAAAATACGCCGATTGGAGATGCCTCAAGAAAATGGGGAGCCTGGGTAGCAAAATCCTAGCTATGGAGCTTGGTTGAATACAGGTACAAATGAGGATTTGTTGGAGCTTTTTGCAAAAGATGGCTTGAGGCTGAGTGAGCATTTTTGCAATGTGCAAATGACTACACAGGTGGTTCTTAGAAGGATGGAAATTGTATGAAATTGTCCTCAGGGCAACCATTTTATAGAGGAGGAATCTCCGGCTTTGTTTTTACTTGTTATCATTTGCTTAATCTTGCTTATGTCTTTGTCGCGAAGCCGCATTTGCTGGCTGAGATCGGGGAGCAAAGAGTGACAAAGTATGACGCAACATTTTCTATAAACTGGGCTTGGTGAGCCATTCTATAGACTTTTCAGGTGATTTTGTTCACCTAAAAGTGACCGTCAAATAGTATCACAGGTGCATCATTCTATAGAAACTTGATTTCTATGGAGGGACCCCTGTGATGACATTTTATAGAGGGTGCGACCCCAAAAAAACAATTTATATATATCTTTGAAATGGTCCCCCCAGGCTAGAGACTGAACTCCAAGGGGGGTGCAGAAATTAACCAGACTTGACAATGACAGCGATGACAATGCACAAGGACTAACACGACAATGAAAATACCAAACGATCACAAGGACAAGTCAACCATCCTATTTGCTGTGACCTTTGCAGCTGAAGGGAATCAGCCAGCATCAAGTGGCCAGCCCAAGGGGCTGAGAAGACAACAGGCAGCAAACAATGACACAGAGAAAACACATTGAAGCATCCCCACCCCCTATCTCTACAAAACCTGGGGGGGACCTGTCTAAATGTAAGCTACATTTTTCCCAAAAGCATTGCGAAGGGTTCTTCCGGAAAATCCTTTCAACACTGACACTTCGACACTGACACTTCGACACTTACACTTCGACACTTACACTTCGACACTTACACTTACACACACACACACACACTGGAAGAGCGAAAGCATCCAAGTGCGAAGTATGCCAGTGTCAAAGTATGCAAGTCTAATGATGAGCATGCAAGCATGCAATGAGTATGCAAGTGTGATGAGTGAACATGGAAAAAAACTAGCATGGAAAACTAGCACGGGAGATGTCCTAATGAAAAACATTTCCCCACTTTATAAATTCTCTCTTAAAGGCGGAGGGTGGAACGAACAGCGTCAACCGAAAATGCAACCCTCTGCGGAGATCGTGCGTGTCGAGTGCGCGAAATGCAGGCGAGAGTGCGAATTGCCCGGTGCGCGCGCAACCGTCTGCGGAGATCGTGCGTGTCGAGTGCACGAAATGCAGGCGAGAGTGCGATTTGCCCGGTGCGCGCACAACCCTCTGCGGAGATCGTGCGTGTCGAGTGCGCGAAATGGAGGCGAGAGCGCGATTCGTCCGGTGCGCGCGCAACCCTCTGCGGAGATCGTGCGTGTCGAGCGCGCGAAATGCAGGCGAGAGTGCGATTCGTCCGGTGCGCGCGCAACCCTCTGCGGAGATCGTGCGTGTCGAGTGCGCGAAATGCACGCGAGAGTGCGATTTGCCGGCTGCGCGCGCAACCCTTTGCGGAGATCGTGCGTGTCGAGAACTGGCGACTTTGTAGTGCCACTTGAGTACGCGGAGTATCTGAGGAGCTGGAAGATGAGAACTGGCGACTTGGTAGTACAACTTTAGTATGCGGAGCTATCTGTGGAGCTGGGAGCTGAGAACTGGCGTCTTTGTAGTACAACTTTAGTGCGACCTGTAGCTCTAGTACAACTGTAGTACGCGGAGCAAGCTGTGGAGCTGGAAGCTGAGAACTGGCGACTTGGTAGTGCCACTTGAGTACGCGGAGTATGTGGGGAGCTGGAAGCTGAGAACTGGCGACTTTCTAGTACAACTTTAGTACGTGGAGCAACCTGTGGAGCTTGAAGCGGAGAACTGGCGACTTTGTAGTGCAACTGTAGTACGCGGAGTAGCTGGGGAGCTGGAAGCTGAGAACTGGCGACTTTCTAGTACAACTGTAGTACGCGGAGCAATCTGTGGGGCTGGAAGCTGAGAACTGGCGACTTGGTAGTGCCACTTGAGTACGCGGGGCATCTGGGGAGCTAGAAGCTGAGAACTGGCGACCTTCTGGTACAACTTTAGTACGCGGAGTAGCTGGGGAGTGGGAAGATGAGAGCTGGTGACTTTGTAGTACAACTTTAGTACGCGGAGCAATCTGTGGAGCTGGAAGCTGAGAACTGGCGAGTTTCTAGTGCAACTTTAGTACGCGGAGCAATCTGTGGAGCTGGAAGCTGAGAACTGGCGACTTCGTAGTGCAACTTTAGTACGCGGAGTAGCTGGGGAGCGGGAAGCTGAGAACTGGCGACTTTCTAGTACAACTTTAGTACGCGGAGCAATCTGTGGAGCTGGAAGCTGACAACTGGCGACTTCGTAGTACAACTTTAGTACGCGGAGTAGCTGGGGAGCTGGAAGATGAGAACTGGCGACTTGGTAGTACATATTATATAATACACGGAGTAGCTGGGGAGTGGGAAGATGAGAACTGGTGACTTTGTAGTGCAACTTTAGTACGCGGAGTAGCTGGGGAGCTGGAAGCTGAGAACTGGCGACTTTCTAGTACAACTTTAGTACACGGAGCAATCTGTGGAGCTGGAAGCTGAGCACTGGCGACTTTGTAGTACAACTTTAGTACGCGGAGTAGCTGGGGAGCTGGAAGATGAGGACTGGCGACTTGGTAGTACAACTTTAGTACGCGGAGTAGCTGGGGAGTGGGAAGATGAGAACTGGTGACTTTGTAGTACAACTTTAGTACGCGGAGCAATCTGTGGAGCTGGAAGCTGAGAACTGGCGAGTTTCTAGTACAACTTTAGTACGCGGAGCAATCTGTGGAGCTGGAAGCTGAGAACTGGCGACTTCGTAGTACAACTTGAGTACGCGGAGTATGTGGGGAGCTGGAATATGAGCACAACAGCGAGCACAGTCATCAGACCATATCTTCGGATTGAAATCTCCTTTCGTTTCGGTCTTCCCGACCTCTGTAGCGCAGTCTCCGCATATAGCCAACCTGCATGATCAAAAGTCAAAAGCTGGGATAGTTTTCAAAAGACTTGCGTGTGTTCATCCTGCTTGAAGTCTCATGCTGAGGTCCGGTTCAAAAGAGTCATGTGTTTAGGGGCTCCTGGCCTTACTACTAGTAACAAGAAGCTACTAGTAACAAAGGGCATCGCTGCTAGGAGCAAGGACGCTACTAGGGGCTCCTGGCCTTACTACTAGTAACAAGAAGCTACTAGTAACCAAGGGCATCGCTACTAGGAGCAAGGACGCTACTAGGGGCTCATGGCCTTACTACTAGTAACAAGAAGCTACTAGTAACCAAGGGCATCACTACTAGGAGCATGGACGCTACTAGGGGCTCCTGGCCTTACTACTAGTAACAAGAAGCTACTAGCAGGAAACCTACGTTTCGTTTAGTTTCGTTGCTTCTGTCGACCTTGTACGCGGCGGCTCAAGCAGACCTTTGGTACTCAAAGTGAGATTGCACAAGTCTCCACAGAACTAGGGCCAGCTAGCACCAGATCGTAGCCGGAACATACAGCAAGGCAAGAGCAATGAAGAATGTACTTGCAAGAAGTTTCAACACACCCCATAAGCTTCTCGTCAATAGGCGCACTGAGCATGGCTGCTCTGGAGGACGCCGTTCTGCGAAACTCGAAGGACGGACTGGAGGTGGTATGGACGGTGTTGTAATTCGGGGAAGAAAAAGATATCTAGATATCTAGATATAAGATTTACAACTTTTTATAAGATTTACAACTTTTGTTAGGGACACTCAACCTGTGTTAGGGGATGGGTGTAGTGTATAGTTCAACTTTGTTGATAATCTGTTTTTATTCAAAAAGGTGTCTGCTTCTGGTATCCATGCAAATTCCCGCACCGGAAGCGGGTCAGCAGGAGCAAGGGGTACAGCGCCTGCGAGACGGACACGGCGAGGGAGGCGCGGCATGGCTGCACGCCGAGCTGGCCAAGAGCCGCGCCGACTTGCAGAAGCTATGCGCGCAGTTGGGACTAGCGCAATTTCGCGACGGCAATCGACATAGGTGCCCATCATGATGTTCGATGATCTAGGTAATCGACATAGGTGTGTAGTTGTGTTATTCATGGAAACCCTCCACCAATGGGTCGTGGTCTATTGTCCTTCAGGGGGTCAAACGGGGGTCTCCTAGATCCAGGATTCATCAACCGATTCTGACCCAAGTCTTTGGGCAACGGATTCGCCCCGACCGTGCAGAACGCAGACTCCGTGACACGTATTCGCACCGAGTGGAGTTGATTCGGCGATCTCGACTTCCTACGTGATGAAAAATGCTTTCGGGCCACTCGTCGTCTAGTTCAAGGTTTTTGTGGGGGGGG
>CAXAMN010004736.1:115225-149804 GCA_963970005.1 Durusdinium trenchii
GCCATCACTACTAGGGTGAAAGCCATCGCTATTAGGGCGGAGGCCATGGCTATTAGGTTGAAGGCCACCGCTATTAGGTTGGAGGCCGTCGCTACTAGGGTGGAGGCCATTGCTACTAGGCTGGAGGCCATCGCTATTAGATTGGAGGCCATCGCTACTAGGGTGGAGGCCATTACTATTAGATTGGAGGCCATCGCTACTAGGGTGGAGGCCATCACTATTAGATTGGAGGCCTTCGCTACTAGGGTGGAGGCCATCGCCATTAGTTTCCATTGTTTTTAGGGACACTGAACTCAATAGCGCCAGAACGAGGGACACTCCCACCGACTTCCTCTCTTTCCGACGTGTGAACTGTGATTTTGCAATGCGCCGTTTGAGAATCGGCCAAGTGAAGTGCACATTTTCAACATGCACCAAGTAGACCCGGAAGCTCTAAAGGACCTAAACACATAGGATTTAAAGTTACTGGGCATCAGTGCAGTGCTGTTTTGCAAGTGGTAGGGGCAGAGGAGAAGACTTCTTGACAAAGTGTTGAGGAAGACACTATCTCCTACCACATGGAGAGGGTGATCTTCTATTTGACTCAACCTGGCCTCCTCCACGAAGCACAAGT
This sequence comes from Durusdinium trenchii, assembly GCA_963970005.1. NCBI lineage: Eukaryota > Dinophyceae > Suessiales > Symbiodiniaceae > Durusdinium > Durusdinium trenchii. The sequence continues at coordinate 115,839 of CAXAMN010004736.1, forward strand.
TCGAAACGAAGCACTCATGCGAAACGTCTGCGTGGAAGCCGCATGCTGCGAGTGAGCTGAGGGTCCGAAAAAGCCTGTGGCTGGCGGGTGGAGCTGAACACAGTCGGCCATAAATGAGGGCATCTCTTCCAAAAACATTTGATAAAGTGTCCCTCAACCCCAACAGTTTTCTTTTGGTGCGCGTAGGACTTGAAACATCAGCTCAGCATCCAGACAACAACCTAAAGTAGGTGGTGAATAAAAGCTTGACATGTGGAAGATTCGTGGATGTTTGCAACATGGCCGGCTTGGCGCTGCATACCTCGGTGCGGCGAAGGGTTGCCATAATTGAGATCCTTCCGCCGCACGTGTGGTGCAGCCTCCGCTCCGCTGATCGGGTCAAGTTTCACCAGAGAAAAATAACATACCGAACGGAGCCATTGGCATGGCTTGACACGTGTGGGGATCCCTTGGTCACTCTTTAGGACATTCAACCACGGCGGACCCTGCATAGGAGGCCACTGGTTTGGTGAATTGGTTCCTCCATGTTCCTCCCATATCCTTCCACAAGGTTGTGGTGCATGTTTAAAACTTTTCGGTCAATCTTTAGAGCCGCAGCCGTTTTTTCCGGAACATGTATGAACTGTTTTAACATTATGTTGTTTTCTGTGTTGAGAACGGCTGGGCTTTGCAGCTCAACAAGTTAGGATGACATTTGCGAGCGTTTGAGTCGCGAAGTGTTGCAGACCTCACTTGGGGTCAAACGATGCATGTATCATTGTGGCCCTTGCTGTGCGAGGTGTTTTGTTTTTGCTCTAGCATAGCATGACCCTTCAAGTCGTGTCAGATCACACGGCAACAGGTGAACGGACGATGCAACGCCCACTTCCTGAGATGGCTGGCTCTGCATGAGATACCTGAGAAGTATTCGCACCGTGAAAGTGAGCAATGGACCAACTACGAAGGAGAGTTATAGGCACTGCAGACACAAGTTGAAATAAGAGCTTAAACGCCTGGCGATTTTTGGCAGCCGGACCATGTCGTTGGCGGACGCCAATTGGCAGCAGGACTGATGGAATGGTGGGGAGGGATGGCGTCAAGGTTCCCCAAGTACGCGTCAGCGTCACCTGCATTGCGGAGACTATTGCAATGCGGCCTCTCGAGACCCAAATGGAGAGGAGCACCATCGTGCAAGCCCTAGCAAAGTGCCACCTCAGCAGCAAAACGCACGACTTCATGTCTTACAGCTCGACGTTCACGCCGTAGAAACATACAGCCATAAACGCCCAAGCCTAATTAGTTACTTCATCAACGCCGCTCAACATATGAGCAGCGTTTGGAAGTCACCCAGGCGCTGCCGCTAGCGCTTGTTTGGAGTTCTCGCTTTGGTTCAGCTGAAGGGTCACCGACACCTGGTTGAACCCATCGACAAAGGATTGGTCTCCCCGTTTCCCTGGATTTGATGGACGCATACTGTTTGATCCTATTGGATTCCCATAGGCATGTCCTTGTAAAGCATTTCTTAGCGTCATTCTACGCATGTTCCTCTTAGACTGTCTTTTTCCGCTTTCATCCCCTTCTCAGCCCCAGGATCGAAAGGCCTGTTTGGAGTGCCTAGCCGCCGTCTGCCGGGACCCTTCACAGTTCGGCCTTGCCGCCGACCTGGAGCGCATTTGGGCGGTATCAACGGTTTGGGGTTGTTGAAGCGCAGATTTGCGGAGGGCTTTTCTCTGTGGATGTGGGGAGCCCCTGCCAACCCAATGACCATGTCAGGATGCTAGATTCCAGCCATTAATGAACCAGCGAGTTTCAGATGGTTTATTCTGTTCCACCAATTGAACATGAAACTAGATGAAACTAGTAGCTTCTTGCTCCTAATAGCGATGGCCTCCAACCTAATAGCGTCCTTGCTACAAGGTGCAAGCAAATCGCAGGCCACGAGGCGAAGTGACCTCCAGCCGTACTGCGCTTTTTGGTGCCAGCTGTTTGACACCGTGAAAAGCTGTGCGCAGGAGATCATCCGCCCCAGCGGCTTCAACCTGCAAACGGCCCAGTTCGATCCAACGGCCTTGAAGCGGCCGAAGGCAGTGTGACATCCAAAGAACTCTCTGTGGTTTCGGGAGCCGAGAGGGGTTGAGAGTTGAGAGGGGGGGCTTTGGGGTTTCACGCCGCTTCAACGATGTTGTTGAACCACGGGTGTTTAGAGATGTTAAGTTGAATCTTAAACAACTGTATATATATATACATACAGTCAGTTACACACTATATTTAGGGTGTAGCCTATGATATACCAGTAACAGTCAGTAAAAGACTATCGATCACTATTTTTGAGAAAGACCTCCACTAACCATCATCATCCACTGTTACTGGCAATGGGAAAGACCCAAACTATATTGTCATATCGTACAATTATTCAGTGTTGTCCTCATTCGAGAGTTCAAGGGGCGTTTAGATGTGTTCTGGGGAGGGTTCGCATTTTCCATCCTCAATTGTAGGCTTTGTGGAGCAGTAGGAACTTGAAGGGGTTCCATTACCTTAGTCGTCTATCCGAACAGTGAGCAGACTCGACTTCAGCCTGACCTCCACAGGACTCAGCCAGTCGCCCAAAAGGCCAGTTCGTGTTGGGATCTGGCCACGTGAGCAATCCGTTCCAAAGCAGTTGAAGCAGATCAGAAAGGGCATTCAGGCATTCACTGAGTGAAACGCCACTGTAGAAGGAACTTTTGTAAAAGGCGCATGCATGCGCATGCCTTTGGTGAAACCTTCGCGCATGTGTCTGCAGGCCAAAACGGGAGCTGCCGGGTGCCATGTGAAGTTGAGCTATGTTGAGCTACCTATAGGTGGATGGTCCATGTAGGGAGCTGGGAAGCGGAACCTTGTGAAGCTTGGGACCAGCGATCGGGGTAAACATGGTGAAACAGGTTGAAACTGAGAAAATCGTGCAGGCATTCGCTTCCATGTTGACCACACTGCCCTTTCGGCCCCATGTTTAGGATCCTCGAGCCACTGACCTTTTCGCGTTCGAGCGGTGCGGAAATGGTGCGCGGCTGACACGTCGTGCTTTGACAAGTTGGCACCGGAGCCTCGCTGGCAGGTGTCTCTCGGGAATGCCGATTCCCTTGCTCTCGGTTGGCCCCGTTCCGACCTTCAACATGGCTGAGGACGATGGCGAGGACGGCGACGACTTCGATCTGTTCGCTGACGATGCCACCTCCCATCACTCAGGATGGTCCGAGCCACCTGCCAGGCCAATCGCTGAGGCCTTTGATGTTGAGCCCAATGAAGATGAGCAGACGCCGACATCTCCTACGAGCTGGCGCTGCCTCCGCTGTGACTCCACGAGGGCGACCTTGGTGAGCCAATTTGGCCGTTGGCATTGCTTGGATTGCGGAAGCCATGAGTTCTACCAGGTTGACAAGCCGACCAAGTCCGTGACTTCGACTGGCACATGGATGTATGTTCCTAATGCCCCTGCTGCAGCATCACCTTCCTCGAAGGGTGGTCGCCGGCGGAGAAGGAAGAAGAGTGCACGAGACGGCGGAGCCCCTGGTGATGACCATGGCCAGGACGACGACGAAAATGAACAAGCCGAATCAGAACAGTTGACCAATGACCCTGTCATCGACCCCTTCGATGGAAAGAGAGGGCCACGAGCTGGACACCTCCCTCATTCTGGGTTACCTCATGGAGTCCCTCCTCAACGGCCTGACCAGGCCGGAGCAGGATCACCACTATCCCCTGACGATCGACGACCAGCTGGAGGTGCACCTGACCACGATTCACCTGTACCTGTCCTACATGTGAAGACACCCTCAAGGCAAGGAGGTCAGACCGACCTTCACAAGCTGCCGGATCCTCAACACCTCCGGCAAGTTGGAACTCCAAGAAAGGGCCCACGCCCGGAGTGAAGTGGAAGTCGGGGCAGCCACCCGCTGTTCCGACATCCGACATAAGAACGACCAGAACGACATGCGCGCCTTTGCAAAGTTCACGAAGAAGATCGCCATATGGCGCCTTCAAATGGAAGCCTACGCCAGCCCCAAAGAGCAGGCCCTGATCTTGTACAATGGCCTCACCGGCGAACTTGAACAAGAATTGGAACACTTCTCCATTGAGGACATCTTCAAGCCGGATGGGGTGGACGTCATCATGGGCTTGCTCAAGAAGCCGTTCGAACAACGCCTCATTTACCAGAAAAGGAGATTTCTGCACGAGTTCGAGACCTTCCGCCGCTTTCAAGGCGAGTCGATGAGGGCACACGTGCAGAGATTCAGGAGGGTGCAAAGATCCCTCAAATCCGTCGGAGTGGAGATAAGCGGAACGTTTGACTCCGACTCGCTGGGCTCCAGACTGCTGGACCGCAGCGGCTTGTCCTACCAGGACCAAAGGATGGTCCTCATCGGCGCGCAACAAAGCCTGGACTTTGAGACCATCGCCGAGTGCTTAGTCCTTCAATGGCCAGAGTTCAGGACCGCTCCACTCGTCGTGAACAAGGACGGACAAAGCAAAGGAGCTGGCAAGAGCAAGCATGGAACTTCACCGACCTCATCGACGACCAGCGGATCTTCGTCTTCGGCATTCACGAAAGGTAGCGGCAAGTCCATGAGCAGTGGCAAGTCCATGCCACGACGACAGACCTACATCACCGAGGTCATTGATGAAGAGGCCTTTGAGGCCGATGAGTTCGAAGATGCTCATGAACAACCGGACGAACTTGAAGCCGAAGCCGAACAAGAAGAGCAACCAGAAGATGAAGAAGGCCAAGAGGCCACAGACGATGTGACCGACGACTTGACCCACCTCGCACAGGTCGTGACGGTCACGGCTCGCAAATTGAGTGGCATCACCTTGGGTCGCAAGTTTTCCACCGGCAACAAAAGCAAGAAGTCACCGGATGAACTCCGGAAGGTGACACATTGCTCAGCTTGCGGTGCTTTGGGGCACTGGTATCAGGACCAGGCATGCCCGATGAATCAAGGAGCTGGAGCTGGAAAGGCTGGCAAGCCCGGCAAGGGGTCCAAAGGATCTTCAAGCTCGAGCTACCGCCAGACCTCAGGCCCTGACAAAAAGGCTGATCGTCCTCATCAGGTCAGCGTGGTGCACCATGAGCACTTGTCCCTCGAGGTGAACGATGCACCCCCCTCAGACTATGGTACAATGTTTGCCATCAACATGGTCACCAACCTCCCTTTTCAGGTTCATGAGACCAAGGGCTTCGGGACTGGACACGACCTCACCGGCTACATGGTTTTGGATTCAGCCTGCCAGAGAACATGCGCTGGCAAAGCTTGGTACCGGTCCCATGGTGACATGTTGTTCAAGCACCACCTCAAGACCAAGGAGATCCCCTCGGAAGATGTATTTCAGTTCGGCAAGGGTGAACCAACGGTTGCACACGTAAGGGCCTACATCCCAGTGTTTTTCGACAACCACCCCCTTGTTGTTGGAGCAGGCATCCTCCCGGAAAGCATTCCCTTGTTGGGAAGCAATGCACTCATGGACTCCCTCGGTTCGATCATCGACCTGCCGAATCGAGTTGTTTACTTTTCATCATTGCAGTGCACAGTGCAGTTACATGTCAAAGGAGGTCATTTTGCTGTTTCCATTTTGGATTTCAACCACGAGCATCCACAGCGTCTTCATGAGTGGAAAGCGTTTTCTGCACCACATGTTTGGCATGACCCACACCCTGAACTTCTCCTTCCGCCATGAACGTCAAGGTGTCCGCTTCCACCTTGACATCCAATTCGTTGTTGAAGCCGCCCCAAGACCTTCCTCATGCGGACGGCGCCGCCCGCATGGCTTCAGCGCTGGCGCCGCTTGGTCTCATGCCTCGAGGCCTTCAAGAGGAACATCTGGATCTACATGGCGGGGGGCGTGCGATTGGGCATCATGCCCAAGGCATGGCTGGACCATGCAGTGCCGCCGGAGATGAGCCCACGACTTCATCCCGAGAAGTGCCAGCGCACGGTGATCAAGAGGTACGGCAATGCGCATGGCAGGTTCGCTCGTCGCCAAACCTGCCTTCGAAAGTGGAAATGGAACAACAAGAAGGAAGATTGGGACATCTGGTCTTCCCAAGGAGGTGGCTCTCTCGCTTCCTCTTCTCGACAATTGCCATTGCCACAGCCGTCATCGAAGGCAACGGCATCTGCAGGGAGCACCAGCAAAGCTCGACCGAAGCCCAAGGCCAAGAGCACGGCAGCACCATGTTCGACCTGGACATCAACTCTTTCGGGTTGGACGAGCTTCGAGATGGGCTACACGCTCCACACCGACCACTTGACTCAGGAGGAGCAGGTGGAGGTCTTCAGGATCCTGGAGCAGAGGTCGCCGCTGGAAGCAGAGCCGACCACCGTGGCGGAGTTCGCTTTCCTCAACGAGGAGCACTTCAGGCCTCACCGGGAGAAGCTGGAGTTGGCGGCCGATCGAAAGAGGCACGAACGCCTGGCGGAGCTGGGCGTGTTGATCAAGGAGGACGAGGAGATCATGGACTGGGGCCTCATCGACGAGATTGTGAAGTCAGAAGGGCCAATGGACCAGATGGTCCTCCACGAACCATAGCTCTCAAAAGCGGCCAGGCAAAACGACTTCGAGGAGACTGGAACAAGGCCGCTGACATCCTCGAGAAGGAGTACCAGGTCTATGCAACAAGCAAGCCGACCATGGAGAGACCTCCGCCCTATGCTGACCTCTGGGAATTGTTCGCTGGAAGCCCAAATATGACCCGGTTGGCAGCTCACTATAACCTGAACACCTTGCAGCCCATGGACCTCCTCTATGGCCAGAACTTCAAGGACCCAGCCATGCGTAAGATGATCTTCCAAAAGCTCGACCACTATAAACCTTGGCTGGTGATCATGGGAGTGGACTGCAGGTTATGGAACCAGTTCAACATCAACCTCAACTGGTCTTCACCAGACAGGCGGCTCGCACTACGCCACTTGCAGGACGATGAGAAGGTTCTTGTCGAGTTTGCCGTGGCGGTCGCACTACGACAACACCGGGCAGGGCGCTACTTCCTGCTCGAGAATCCACAGGGGTCACAGCTGTGGAACTTGGAAGAGGTGACCGACCTTTTGGGCCTCCGTGGAGTTTGGACCACAGATCTAGACTGTGGAGCTTATGGAGCTGAAGTTGATGGACAACCAATCGCAAAACCAATGAGATGGGCAGGAAATCAACCTGGCCTACATGAACAGCTCAACCGTCGGCTCACACCTCTCCAGAAGATGTACTGCACTCCCATTCAGGGCAAGCTCACAAGACGATCTCAAGAATACCCTGATGAACTATGTCATGCAGTACTTCAGGAGCTCCGTGCACTGATCTTCCAAAAGGAGCCCCTACGATTCGGACCACCACAACACAAGGTCTATGCAACGGCCTACCCAACGGCCGATCTCGACCTATGGGACGACATCGTGAAGTACGTGGACAATGTCTACGAAAGAGGAGCCAAAAGACCTTTCAACTTCCCCCTGGACTCCGACATGGGCAAGAAGATTCAAGAGCTTTTCCGCATCAAGGCCGTGCGCATTCAGGCTTTCTATGCTCCGACTTCTAGGAGGATTCCGGCCAATGTGGATGAGTACTTCACGAGAGCAGCATTCAGTATGCTGACAAGACCCGAGCAGTTGAGGTCGAGGACTTGGACCAGATCGAGTTCCCAAGACAGCGGTTCTCAAAAGCTGTCGCCTTTGGCATCTTCGCCTACGGGTTCAGGACGGAGACCACTTCACCGGCTACACCGGCTCCAGATGCAGACAGGGCCATCATTCCAGGCCTCACGACCGACATCTCCTTCAGCGGTGTCGATGGAGTTGACCAACACGTGAAGCGGTCGCTTGCACGGCTACACCTGAACCTGGGACACCCCAGTACTCAAGAGCTGATGAGGCTACTGGCACATCAAGGACGCATCCCGGCAACAGTCATCAAAGCAGTGCAGGGCATGAGTTGCTCTACATGCCAACGGCTGAAACCACCTCAAGAACCACGACCAACCAGTATGCCTTCATTGGTCGCAGGACAATTTGGTGATGAGCTGCAGGCAGATGTTTTCTACTGCCGACTACTGGATGGCACTTCGTTTCCGGTCCTTGGCATCATTGACAGAGCAACAGGTCTCCACATGGCTGGCCTCATGAAGAACCGGGACTCGGAGACCACCTTTGAGCTCCTCACCGACCTTTGGCTTCGACCTTATGGTCTTCCTTTGAAGTTCTCATGCGACCCGGACCGAACATTCCGGGGAGAGTTCGAGAAGCGCCTGATGTCACTTGGCGTCCTCGTTGAACATTGCCCACCAGAGGCCCACTACCTCATCGGCATGATCGAAAGACGCAACGCCATCTTGCGCCTGACCATCGAGAGGCTGATTGACCAGTTCGCCATCGTCGACTTGGCAGACGTCCCACTGATCCTGGTCCAGGCATGTCACGCCTGCAACACAATGGCATTCACCAGACGACGCTCTGCATACCAAGCAGTCTTCGGAAGGGTCCCACGGCTGCCAAATGATGTGCTCACAGACGGACAGGTTTTGAGCACCTCCACTCAACCATTCCGTGACCCTGAACATCCTGGACTACGAGCAGAACTGGTGCGCAGTGAAGCTCTGAAGACTCTCATCGATCTTAATGCACAACAACAGTTCCGTCGAGCTCTACTGCGCAAGACAAGAAACACCAGCATCCCAGACCTTCAACCTGGACAACGATGCGTGGTGTGGCGCTGGACGAAGAAAGGAGTCCGCAAGAGAGGCGCATGGCTGGCAGCTCGATTTCTGTCATGGGATCCTGCCCATGAAGGAAAACAAGCCTGGGTGAGACTTGGTGCATCGACCACTTTGGTCACGGCAGAACAGCTCAGGGCTGCTCATTCCTTCGAAGACTGGTGCCCTGACGAGCAAGACATCAAGGTCTTGAAGGACGCCAGCAAGAACTTCGGCCAGCACATGCTGGAAGATGAGCGCGGTCCACCACCGCCTCAAAAAGCCTTGACACAAGACGCTCACTTGGAGCAGGAGGCGCTGGAGTATGACAACACGGCACCACCGATGACACCAGCAATGGCTGTTCCGGCAACACCAGCTCAAGCCTCACAAGCAGCACCAAGCACACCAGCACCACAGGGCAGCACTACCGCAAATGTGCAGGTCAACATCGACAGCCCAACCCACATGCACCATCACACCACGGTGCAGACACTACAACGGTTTGGGGACCTTCCCAAACAACTTCGCACTACGAGGTCGAGAGGACCCTCCACACCTTTGGAATCAGCACACTCCAAACGGACTCGTGCAACACCGGCTGAACTAGCACATTTGGCAAACACTGCCACGGGCGAAACGGCCCCAGCAATCGCACCGCACAGCGAGTTTCACCAAGCAGAGGTGGACACACCTCAGGCACCTACCATTTTGGAGGAGCCACAACACCCGCCAGAAGGTCCTCAAGTCACCTTTGCACCTACACCGGCAGAACTGGTACCAGTACCAGATGATGAGGACCTGGCAGAACCTCATGAAGTACAACATCAACAGGAAGCAGATACAGATGCAGCAGCAGCAGGAAAAAGCACTGAAGACGCGGCAGCTGCAGAGCCACAAGCAGAACAGGCACACGCACCACAGCCAATGGCTGATGAACCACTTCCAACACTGCCAATGAAGAGGCCATTTGACACCTTGGCACTCTCACTCGAGGAGGACGGCAGCTTCTCGTTGGCAAGCAGGTTCTGGAATGGCACACCGCCACAACACTATGGGCCACAAAGCAAAACCTTCTCCAAGTGCTACGCCACTACAGCACAACGTCAACAGGACATAGCAAACACAGACAAGCCGGCAGAAGAGTCTGACACATCCGTGGATTCGGAGGACTCTTCAACACAAGCAGACAACAAGCAACCGCAGCGACAACACCATGCTGCAGGCCTCACCAGGCAAGAAAGAAAGCAACTGGACAGGGAAATCCCCTGGCGCCACATTCTGACCATGCCAGCTGCCTACGTTGACAAGTTCTTGGCAGCCATCGAGAAAGAGTCCAACAGCTGGTCAGAGTGGCAAAGTGTTCGACCCCTCACCAAGGAGGAGTGTCGCCAAGTCCTCCAGGACAAGATCCTGAGGAAGAGGATCATGCGCAGCCGCGCATGCTACAGGGACAAGAACGTCGGCCAAGGCGAAGTCAAGGCCAAGTGCCGCATCGTCTGCCTCGGTCATGAGGACCCTGACCTCGACCGGCTCTCCAGGTCATCACCGACCCCAGGCAGGACCATTGAGATGATCTGCTACCAGATGATCGTGTCTGGACTCAATGGCGAGCACTTCAACACCACCTTAAAGTGGTCAGCCTGGGCGGGAGATGCTCAGACGGCCTTTCTCCAGGGCCGACAAAAGGACAGCGAGCGCCCCTTGCCGCTCTACATGAAGGCGCCAAAGGATGGGCTGATCTCCAAGACGAGTTGCTGGTCCCACGAGCTGTATATCAGATCCTGGGCAATGTCTACGGCCTCTCAAACGCCCCACACCTTTGGAGCGAAGAAGTCTCTTCAAGACTGTCCACCATGGGCTATGGGCGACATGCCTTTGATCCTCAACTCTTCATCAAAAGGGACAGCCAAGATGATCCCATCTCCGCCATCCTCGTCTACGTGGACGACTTCCTCGGGTTATTATTCAGAGAAGATTATGACATCTCTGAAGTCCAGAAGCTCTTCCGCTGGGGCGATTTGAAAGCCTTTGAGCCTGGCAATCCCATCACCTTCAAAGGGAAAGAGCTCCTCATCGAGACCACTGATGAAGGTCGCTACAAGATGAGCATCAAGATGGAGAAGTTCATCGAAGGGCTCGACAGCGGCAAGATCCCCAAGGGCAGGTCCACACAGGACCCTAAGCTGACGGCCTCAGAGCACCAAGAGTTTAGATCCGTCAGCGGATGCTTGCAGTGGACTGCAACCCAATGCCGACCTGAAGTGTCGCCACTGGTGTCCCTGGCCAACCAAGGAGCTGAGACAAGCTATGTCCATCTCAAATCCCTCTACGATGGCATCAGCTACCTGAAGAAGACAAGCTCCCAAGGTCTTTGCATCCAGGACATCCCCTTCCGCAAGGACACACTCATCCTGGCCTTCTCAGACGCCAGCTGGTGCAATGCAAGCCGCTCAGGCTCACAGATCGGGCTGCTAGCAGGCTTGACTACTCCCTCCGTGAAGATGCAGCCCACGAAGTACACGGTCATCGACTGCAGGAGCTGCCGAGCTCCAAGAGTGTGTCGATCGACACTTGCCGCAGAAGCCTGTGCAGCAGATGAAGCATCGGACAGAGCAAGCTATTTGAACCGAATGGCATCCGAGCTTCACTTCAACGAGCCAGCACATCGAGTCGGAGCTCGAATGGCCATGGCCCAGGCCATTGACGCGAAGTCCCTCTATGATGCCTTGCTGGCTGACGCTCCGAACATATCGGACCGGAGAAGCTTGGTCTCGGTTCGATCGGTGCAGGAGGTCATGCGACCTGACCAGGTCCACTGGATTCCAACGAACTATGAGTTCGCCGACGGCCTGACCAAGGTGGACGAAAAGCTCATGTACATGTTCAGGGCATGGCTTGAAAGTCCCATGGCTGTCTTGGTCGAGCATCCTGAGAACGCCAGCATTTTGGCGAGGTTGGAGGACAGTGTGGCCAAAAAGAAAAAGACCAGTGAGAAAATCGTGCAGGCAATCGCTTCCATGTTGACCACACTGCCCTTTCGGCCCCATGTTTAGGATCCTCGAGCCACTGACCTTTTCGCGTTCGCGCGGTGCGGAACTGGTGCGCGGCTGACGCGTCGTGCTTTGACAAGAGAAACAGATTGAAATGCTTGGCTAAAAGGCTTGGCTACAAGTATGATGAAGTGCGGCAGTTTAGAAGCCCATGAACACCGGAAGGTTGGTGAAGGGATCAAAACCCTCAAAGCAATCCTCAAGTCTCATGAATTAGGGGGCCCACTGGCTGCTGTTGTCCAACATCGGGCCCTTTACCTGCTCAATTTTTTATATTTTTCCAGGACCACTATGGCTGCCCCACTTTGCCTTTTTCAGTTCTCAAGTCGTTGAAATTCATTGACGTCGGGCGAGGGGCCCGACGATTTTGGCCAGAGGCTGGAAACCATCCATTTGGCAAGACCCAGGCCAGCCGCTGTCAATGTGCTGACTCCGAGCTTCCTTCACTAGAAGGTCACTAGGGTTTGCTTCTCCAAGCTTCCAATGCCACATCCGGAAGTGGCCCTGCTGCGGCTGCCCTTGGACCCATCGCTCTGGCAGCTCCACCAGGCGCTTGACGTCGAACACCTCGAACGCCTCCGCGACCCGCGCGCGGCGACGGTGCTGCTGGCGGAGCTCGGGCGGGCGAGGCGGAGCGACCTGACACTGGGAATGCTGCAGGTGATGGCGGTGGAGCGGGTGGAGGTGAACGTGTTTCACTGCAGCTGCAGTGCGGCTGGCTGTGAACAGACCACGAGGTGGGCAGAAGCCTTGCAGGTGCTCTCTTGGATGAAGAAATGGCAGCTGGAGCACAATGAGTACACTGAAAGCATATCTCACAAGGCTTGGGCTGACCTCCCCCAGATCATTGGGAGTGCCTTTTATTTCAACATATTTCAACTAACCCGACCGAAAGGTCCAGTTCAACCTTCTACTGGGGTCATGCTGCAAGATGTTTGTTCCTATTTTGTGATACTATGACATGTTCCGGCTCATGTTAGCTTCGCGATGAGGCCGCGAAAGATCCGCGAAGGATATCGTTTTTTCCGCGAAGAATGGCCATTTCAGGATGAAAAAATATTGATCAACCACCATGTCTCGTTCTGCGGACGCTGCCGTTGTGGTCGTGGCTGTTGTGTGTTTTTCTTGTGGTTGCACTTGTGGTATATAGGTGTGCTTTCCGTGGTCATGCCAGCGACTATGCCAGTGTAGTTTATTGTCGTGTGCGTTACGATGTTTGTCACAGTTCTCATGCATGCCAGGTTAGTCATTGTTTGTCTTGAGCCGCAGTATGCCATGGTGGGGTTTGTTGTAGACTTCGTGGACATGGTGGCGGGGCTCATGGTCATGACATGGTCATCGTGGTGGTTGTGGTGGTCGTGGTGCATGATGCCGCTTTGGTTATTGTTTGTTATATTCTTATTCTTATTTCGGCTGACGTTGTATGTTTTTGGGCCGTCAGTTGTCGGTGGTGTTTGTTCGAGCCAAGCACAATCCACCAGCCATCTATGGCGCTCATTTGGAACAATACATATCAGTAGTCAGCATCAGGCTAGCCTTCACTCCTCTCACCCACTGGGAGGCCTATGCTCAAGCAAGTTGTTGGCAGCTGGCACTTTGCAGCTTGTCTGGATCCATCCCAGTCTCAGCACTCACAGCCTCCACAGTTTCCTGGGAACTGCTCTTGGAGATGACCTGGTTTGCGCGCCATGCGCGGACCGAGCCGAGCTGTAGGGCCATCACGTCCGTGGCGGGCCAGGTGGAGCAAGGTGGGGGCGGTGGTGGGCTGAAGGGATAGGTGACACAGCGGTCTTTAAATGTTGAAAGGCGAGGATAGGGATTCAATGAACGGTTCAATCTTTTTTTGGGGGTTGTACTGACATATTCAACTAACCTGCAACAAGTCTCAGCAGGGTCCAACGGCGTTCGGTGTTCGGGGGGGCCTTCCTAAATGAGTCGTGCAGCACTGCCCTGTTGGTGTTTGACTCTGTCCATGCTTCTTATTTGGCGGAGGCTTGGCCAAATGAGACCAACCCATGTAGTGTTTGTGGTCTCGTTTGGTAGGCCTGTTCGGATGCTCCATAGGTCCCCCAATCAGGTCGTTCCTGACCATCCCTGAGGATGGTTGGTGACGCTGAACCTGCTGCAGTGGCTAGGGAGGTCAGGCTCCAGCCCTGATGTTGTAGCATGGGGTGCTGCGAGCAGCGTCTGCGAGAAGTGCGAGCAGTGGCGCTGGCCTGGAGAGCTTTTGCGAACCATGAGGAGCTGTGTTTTTTAATATATATGTGTGAGTGGTCCTGCACGTGATCTTTCAGTGCTGTGTGCAAAATCAGTTGCAACATCTTTTTGTTGTTGCTGTTCCTACAACTCGCCCCGCGTCTTCCAAGTTCCTGTCTCCCAGTCCTGGGTATCTGCGCAGAGCACAACTTCTTGGATCAAGAGTCGTGCGACTTTGGCATGTGCTGCCGAAACCCACGTTTCACCAGATGAAGGCGTCACCGAGCCGTCATGGTTACCAAAAGGTGCCACAGCACGACCCTCACATCAGTGAAGTAGAGACGGATTGCGACTCCCTATGGCACACAGAGCGGTTCAACATGAGCCCTGAGAATGGAATAAGTGTAGACTTGTTGAAAATCGAGAAGGACGATGAGGATGATGATCTCATCTCAGCTGTGGACAAGAAATCCATGTTTTACTTTGTGGAATCCTGGTGGTTTCACTTGCTGGCCGCCCTTGTGATTTGCTGCAACACGGTGAGTATTGTCTTGGAAGCTGACTCAAAGCTGTCAGAAAAACTCCTGGCAAAACTGTTTTGGGTGGATCAATGCTCCTTGATCTTCTATGTCTTGGAGCTCTTCTGTAGGGCATGCTTTTGGAAGAAGCGCCTCCTTTGTGGGACCCGTTCGCTGGCCATGTGGAGTCTCATTGACATTATTGTGGTTGGAGCTGGGGTCCTTGATCAATGGCTTTTCCGATACTTGGCTCCCTATCTGCCCATGAGCGCTGAGAGTGCTCAGAACATTCTGGGGATCATCCGCTTGATGAGGCTTGTGCGGGTCATCAAGCTCCTAGCTTTGATGTTAGACTGGGACTTGTCCTGGACTGAAGGGGCAGGCTTCCAGTCCTTCATTGGGGGTGTCATTGCTGTGAACGCTTTGCTGATGGGCTGTGAGACTGACATCGACTGGGGAGGGTGGTTGGTCTTCGAGAATTTCTTGCTGTGTATCTATGTCTTTGAACTGGTGGTCCGTTTGAAGCGCTTGGGTCGTGAGTTCTTCTCCTGCGACAGCCCAGACATTGTTTGGAACCTTTTGGATTTGGCCATCGTCGTGAGCTCTGCAGGCGACTCGTGGCTGGTGCCGCTCATCAATGTCGTGCGGAAATCCTTTCAAGGACCAGTCCAGGGTGGGCGCTGGCATTTGAAGGTAGAGGTGGTAGAGGGACGCAAGCTGCACATTGTAAGTAATCTATTTTTGCATACAGGCACACACTCTGACATTGGTTTGCTGTTAACTCAATTCCCACGTTGAGAAGGAAGGTGAGGGAAACGCAAGGTGAAAAGGTCAGCGAGAAACAGTATGGTTTAAACGTGTGTTCAAGTGCACTCGACAACGATCGGACACTCAGCGCGGCTGCAAGTCTGCTGCAAGTCCGCGGTGGGAAAAGGTTTTGGGGTCTATCATGCAAGGACCATGGAATCACACAGGAAAGATTGGAGTCACAGCGTGATCAAAAGTTGTTGGTGCAGGTACGTCCACATTCCCTTCCGGCTGGATCCCATAGCTTCGTTGGCATGGCTAGGGAAACAGCTGCAATGCCCCCTGCAACTGTGGTGACAAAGACAGGCGGAACCCTTAGGAACAGGGGGTGACCCACACAGGTAGCCGAAGTCGGCGCAGGCACATGAAAAGGTGGCATCGTCTGCTTTTTTCTCAAAAAACGACGGCATGCAGTTGGGTCATGTCCTTTTTGGACGTACAGCCGGATAAGCTCTTCAGCCGCTGCCGCTGCGGTATTGGGTGGAAAGGTGTATGTGTATATTGCATGGAGTCTGGAAGCTAAGCCGGAAAGAGCCAAGCGCTGGCTACCGGCGCTGGTGGGATCCCTGATTTTCCAGGGTTGTGTGGGTTGGATGTAGGTGATGGTTCGTTGTGGTAGGTCAATGTTAAAGCCCAGGAGGTGAAAGTCGTCCACTGTTTCCAGCTCTACTGGATCACCAAAAAAGTTGTGTTGAATGAGAGTCTGTATGGCTGGGTGGGAGAGGAAGTGTTCGTTGTGCACGATGAAACGGTTGTCGACGTATCTGTAGTAGGTGAAGTGGAGGGCTGTGCGCTGGAGATTGTTGTGGAGCTGGTGCCAGGAGTGTTCAATGAGGGTGATTGCAACGTTGCAAAGGGCAGGAGAGAGTTGGGAGCCAATCCCAGCTCCTCGGATTTGTTTGTAAGTGTTGTTACATGCCCGGAAAATGCAAGTGTTGAGTGCAAAGGCCACAATAGTAGTGATGTCGGATGTGTGGAGGGTACGTTGTGTAGGATGCTTTGTGTAGTGTCTGCCAACATGGGAATGATGGAAAGGGTTGCCTGTGGCTTTTGTGTCCACGGTCAAGGTGTGTGTAGCATGTTGGAGCTGCCATTGTTGGATCAGGGAATGGACTGCATCGATGAGGCGGTGTTTGGGTACCGAGTTGAAGAAGCCGACGAGGTCATCGTTGGTCGTGTGGAGGTGGATATCTGCTGGTGTTTGGGTGAGGTAGCCATGGAAGTGGCGCCATAGTTGCGGGATGGACAGTTGTCCTGGATGTTGTGGGAAAAGGTGTTGTAGAATGATGTCAAGTGCTCGACTGGTGGTGCGTAAGAGGTTGCCGCTCAAAGAGTGGAAGTAAGATATAATGGTGCGTCCTTTTTGCCACTGCTTCTTGGCCTGGAGGTGAACGATACCGTATGGGATTGTGAAGTCTTTGCGGAAGCCCCATTTGTATCGAGTGCGGAGGCTGGCCGGTATGGTAGCTGCAAGGTGGTCGTGGATGTTGGATGAGTGGAGGTGTGGTAGGGGTTCAAAAAGTTCTGGAGCCTGCCATGTGTTGAGTGCTCCTGTAAAGTATTGACGAGGGCAAAAGACTCGGAGCTGTTGGAGCTCGTGATCAGCATGGTGGAGCACCACTTGGTCACCTAGGTATTCTTGGAGTTGACGGAGAAGGCGAGCTGTAAAGCGCGGGTGATGCTTGAGGTGTGCAGTGTGGAGTCGCCATTGGTGCTGAAGGAAGGGTTCCAAGTGCTGGCTGAGCGAGGTAGGGAGTCCTTGCAAACGGAGCCATTTGGTGAAAGCCGTTTGGAATGTGAGGAAGTAGCGGGCTTTGCTGGGATAAAAGGTGCTGCTCATATTGGCGTCAAGAAAAATGCGGAGGTGTGGTGGTAATGTCAGTTGGTCCAAAGTGAGAATGTAGTGGTCGTTTGTGGTAGCTGTGGTTGGTTCAAGAAGAAGGGACTTGAGATGAGAGCAAGCACACGGGAGGTCGCTGGGGTCAGGAGGTGTGTGCAAGGTGTCTTCCCACGCGCGACGGTTGTGTAGTTGTGCCCGGAGTGTCTTGTGGGCAGCTTCGCGCAGGCGATGTGTGGGGAGGTGTAGTGGGATGGCTAAACGCTTGTGTTGTTGGATGGTGGTTTGTAGCCATTGTTGGCAATGTTTGATGAAGTCGTCGTGAGCCAGGAATGGTACTGTAAGTGGAATGTTCGGCTTCGGAGGAGTCAAGTTGCGGTATTGGAGTGCTTTGTTGATGATGTGCAGGGCTCTGCTACGACCTGGCTCTTCAAGATTGGAAGCCATACGTCTGATGGCATACACTTCAAGGTCGGTATGACGCCCACTGCGGGGTTGTTTGGCTGCTTCAAATGAGGCCAAGGTGTGTTTTGTGAGGTTGCGGAGAAGAGTCAGGGCTTGATGTTTGGTGGAGGTATAGAGGTGTGGTTCTCTGATCGTCTGCTGTCGTCGGCGCAGCCGGCGGAAGAGCCGCTTGTGAGTGGCTAGGCGTGAGTAGAAATGTGCTCGGTGTTTTGTGAATTGCCAGCTTTGAGCCTTGAGTTTGAGATGCTGGGAAATGAAAGGCCAATTGAGGGGTGGCATCCAGCTGGAAATGAAGTGGTGTTCTTTGATCCAGGCCTGATCATAGTTGTCATGGGAAGAGAGCTGGATAGTGGTGAAGTGATGGATATTGTCATGTGAGTGCCAATAACGCAGGGATAGTTCAGCGGAAACTGGTATGTTGTTTTGAAGTTGTTTTAGCTTGGCCCGTCGGTTGTGTTCGCGGTGTGGTATGCCGAGGGCTGTGGAGCCCACATAGTAGTGGCCATGTTGGTGGTAACAGCGTTGTGGCTCAATGGTGTTGAAATGGAGTTTGATGTAAGCTGAGTTGGAAAGAAAGTTGTGGTAGTGGTAAGTGTGAGGCAGAACATGCAGGTGGCGGAAGCGTTGACGCCATTGTTGAGATCGTTGTGTGGAAGAGGGATAGCAAAAGAGAAGTGTGAGGTGGATGAGGCCTACGGCAAAAATGGCTTCAGCACGTTCAATGTATTGGGTTTTGTGTATCAGTGTTGAGAGGGCCCGGTGTAGGTGAAAGAGTTGCTGTAGGTGGGTGTTGGTCGGCAGTTGCTGGCTGTGAAAGGAGAGTCAGCACGCAATGGCTGCACCTATGCTGACGATATGCTGTAGGGTTTTGATGGTCAGCTTGTTGACTCGGGCCAATGGCAGGCCATAACGGGTGGCAGCTTCCTTCAGCTTCTTGGCGGAGTCTTGAGAGGCAGGATCGAAGGTGCGCATCCATTGTTGGATTGCCGGAGCTGTCCAAGATTCGGGAACATCATCTTTTAAAGATGGGTGTGGTGGTTGAAGGACATCGGACAGCTCAGGGGGCTTGTGTGCTGCAGGTTCGGCCGGGGCAGCTGGGGCACTGGGGGCGGAAGAGCGACCAGCCTCTTTGCGGGGTGTAAGTTCAATGCCGTGGGCGTGTAGCTTCTCTCGGGCTCGGGCCAGGTCGTCGGAAGTGGCTTTCAAGGCACGAAGGGCGCTGCTGCAGGAGCATGGGCTTGGAGCTGTTGAATGAGAAGGGAGATCAGTGGGGCATGGAAGGCACGAGCTTGCGACTCAGCTTTACTGCGTGTTGGAATGAGGCCGCAGTATTTGCCGTGGCTGAGGGTCCTGGCGGTGTAATCTGCTGTGCCGTGGTAGGCCAGGAGCCACGTAGACGTCGATGCCCGTGCAAGGAGTTGGAGCCCCAATGGTGGCCGTAGGGGTGGTGGGAGCTGCGGTTGCCAGTGGTGGTGGAGGTGGCGGTGGGAACGTCTGGTTTGTGGAAGGTGAGTAAGTGTGTGCTGGCTGAGAAGAAGAAGGAGATGGAGTGTACGGGTGGTTGTGGTGAGCCTGCTGGGTGCGTACTGAGTGGGTCATGGGGCCGTAGGTGCCTGTGGGGGTGTATGGGGGACTGGCTGGGCTCTGGTGTGCCGTTTGCTGTTGCTGCTGTTGTTGCTGCAGCAAATAGTGTTGCCAGTAAAGTTGTTGCCACTGCGCGTCCATGATGGCGATATCACTGGCAAAGAAGAGTGCGTGGAAAGCAGAATGTTTGAGCAAAAAAGCTGGGCTAGCGGTGAGGATCCAATCCAACAGAATTGCCGCCGGTGAGAAACGCATGGAAGAGACATGAAAATCAGGTGTGTCAAAAAATTGCACCTTCAACAGATCCCTCGTTTTGGGAAAACCTTGTGGTGGGGCGGAGGTTGCAAGTCTGATAAGCACCGCATGCTGCAACAGCTGCTGACGAGATTTTTCGTGGTGCGGGGTGAAGCAGCCGATGGTCGCAGTGAATAAACTAGTTCGTAAAATGGCTAGGTAATATGCATTGAAGGGAACAGTCAACGGAAAGTTGTCATGAAGTGAACAAGAAAAGGTGGATCAACAGGATGTCGTGATGCAAACAATGATCTGATGTTGAAAACCTGCTACAGCTGGATGGCCGCATTAGCCGGCTCAACCAGGTCAGCGTTGGTGGTTATCAGCGTGCCAGGGGTCGTCTTCAGGGATGTATGGCTGCTGCCCTGGCGGCAGGGGTCTGCCATCGGAATCGTATAAGACCTGCACAGGTGTGGATTGCGTCTGTTGTGGGGGTGGACAGTACTGGATCTGGGGTGAAGGTTCTCCTCGGAAGACTGGCTGTTGATATGATGGTGGTGGTTGGGACTGTTGTGGATGTGGTTGAGGTTGATAGTGTGCGGGCCATGGGTGTGTGACTGGTTGGTAAAAGGCCTGTGGGGGAGGGGATGGGTATGGAGCCTGTGTTGGAGGAGGCGTCGTAGGCCACCAGGTTGGAGGTGGCGTGGTTGCAGGCGGCTGCTGTGGAAGAGGTGGTGGGGGGCGCTTGGGTTGGCCAAAGGCACCGGCTGATGGGTGGGTAGGTTGATGTGGAGGGAGAAAGGTGGCTGAGCTGGATTTTGGCACGGGAGACCCGCATCGCGGATCAGAGTGTCGGCCGTGTGTGAAGCGTGTACGTTGCGGAGTGGTAGACCTCGGTGGCGTTTTGGAGCGGGCGCGGCGGGGTGTGCCACCAATTGGAGCCGTGAAGTCCGAAGCGAGGGCGGGTGGTGGCGGGTTGTCCACTGCGGGTGCTGGAATCAACTCGGCATACTGCCAGTGGCTGTTTGTTTGCAGCAGAGGTGTTTGGCGGAGCAGCTGTGGGCTCAGGTGGAGTGGAAGGTGATGTTGGAATGCTGCCTGCTGTGACTGCCTTGGGGGCCGCGAATGAGGGGTAGCGGACAATGGCGTGAATGTCAGTTTGAGTAGGTGTGTGGCAGGTGTCCGGGCGCGGAGTGGTTTGTTGCTCCTCATGGAAAAGTAGTGGTGTGATCTCGAAGTCTGTTTGTTGTATCTGGTTTGTAGTGAAATGCGTGGGTGTTGTCTGTGTGGAAGTATGTTGAAGGACTAGTGTTTGTGGAGGGGAGGTTGGCAGGTGGTGGCGGACTGCAGGAGCGACTTGAACAGGTTCGCCTGGCTGCAGAGTGCTGGATGCTGGGAAAGGTGCCTCCGTGGCAGGCATACGATCACCAGCCGCGAGGTCAGGATCGCGGAGGTAGGCTCCTGGTGGGTGGCGTCCCAGCATGTCTAGTGCGTTCAGGGCACGCCGGAGATGGACATTGGCGAGGTTGAGGTTGGTGTTGTACTGGTGGACCAGACGTTGAAGTGGAGGTGGAAGGGCATCTTGGAGAGGCTGGTGCAGCAATGGTGTTTCCCGGAGGGATTTGTGTAAAGTGAATCAGTAGAAATTCAAGTCGGTCAGAACTCCACATAGGACAAGCGGGGTTCCTTTGTGTAAACGGCTGCCCAGAATGAAGTCTCGCTGGCTTCTTCAGGTGGCTGCTGCGATCCCATAGCTTTTCCGGGTGGCTGCTGAGATCCCATAGCTGACGTTGAGGTAAATCAAAACAAGGGGCGGGCTGCGACTCGGTTGAAAAGGCTGCAGTCCACTATGACATGAAGCGTGAAAATGGTGAAACCTGAGTGTGAGAGTGGAATGTTACGTAAACATGGCTCTTCGAAATATATGAAGAGAGGTGAATCGTGGATCGCTCGCGGGCAGAATATGAGGTTTTTTCGGCTGTCGATGGTGGCTGGTGAGACGTAGAGCACTGGCTGCAAGCGCTCAAGACATTGTCATGTTCGTGGCAGCGGCTTCAGCAGCATTGCGGGCAATCCGTAAAATAGCTTCTGTCAGGTTGGTAGCTTGTTGGTCAGTGAGTTGGATGTTGTTAGGAAGTGGAGGAAGTGGTGGGAACAGTGCTTGCGGTGCAAGCTGTGGTGGAGGTGGAGTGTTGTGCGGAGAAAATGCCGCTGGTGGTGCCGGACACGGTGGAGCGCGACTGGAACGTGAAAGGTTGCCGGGATGGTGCATTGACCGGATCCAGGTAGTGGAGGATGTGGCTTGAGAAATTGAATGGCAGGATCTTGCCATTACAGCCAGGTCGTGGGATAGTGACTTGCGCTTGGCGATGTGTGGGGAGTGGTGGGGAGCGCATGTTGCTGGAAGAAGATTGGGTTGGGAGCGGAGGAGAGGTGAGTGGCGTTGCTTGTGGATTGGGTTGTGGACGCAGGCGAAGTGGAGGCTGACCTGGACGTGATTTCTGTAGTATCGGAACGTTGGTGGTGAGAATGACTGGGTCTTCGCTGCTGGTGGATGATGAGGTAGAAGGTGGGGGTGGTGGTGGATGTGGTTTGCGGCCAGTGTGTTTGGTTGTTGAGCGGGGAGGTGGCTGTGTAGATGTAGTACGTGTAGAGAGGTTGCGGTAGGGTGGGGGTAGAATTGGCGGACTCTTCGGTGGTGGTGGTGGCAACAGAGTCGTGGATGCCCGTGGTGTGCTGAGGACAAGGGCTGTAGGTGACGGGTCCTCTTGCTTCACGTCTTCAAGTTTGATGTCCTCTTGTTTGACAGCTGGGGTGAGGTACGGATCATCTCTGGTTTCCTCAATAAGGGAAGGGCTGCGGTCCCAATCTGGTGATTCGAGGTCCATGGATGGAGCGGGACAGCGGCGGCCACACGAAATTAGAACACCTAAAAAGCTGCGTGAAGTTAGTGAAAGTATGTCAAGATGCTGAGAACATGAAAAATGAAAGAGCTGCAACTGGGCAGGATCGGCTGCGGAGAACTTTTTCCATGGACTTCAAAAAATGCTAGGAGCCAATAATTTGGCTGTGAGACGTAAGGGGCTAGTGTGAATGGTCTGAGGACTCATGCTGCGGTGTCGTAGTCCAGGCTGCTGACGGCAAAGAAGATGTCGAGTTGGATGGTGGCGCGGTTGCTGTCCATAGGGATTGGTGAAGGTGGCTGCGGTGGCTGCAGAAGGGTGTGATGTCAGAAAGTGGCTGGCGAGTGCTGGTATGCAGGTTGGGATTGTGTGGTGATGTAGAAGTAGTGTTAGTGGGTTGCCTGTCTCGGGAACGTGAAGTCAAGCGGTCGATAAGACGGTGTTGTGGAGGTGGAGGTGTGGGGATGTACCTGGGTGTCAAAGGTGGTGTGGAGAGGAAGTTGTTGGTGGCGGAGGGTGGGAAGCTGGCTGTTGGGTCCATCCGATAGTGGCCGGGTGAGCCAGGTGAACCGGGTAGAAACTGCAGAAGGCGAATGCCTTGTTGGATGTCTGCAGTGATCGTTCCCAAATGCCGAAGAGTGTTGCGAAATTGTAGGTAGAGACGGTAAGCATGTTGATCAGTGAATGAAGAAGGGAGTGGGACGGGGTCGCTGACCAGTGGGTGATGTTGAACGCCGGTCACAATTGTATTGAGGGCGCTCAACATCCAAGCGAGTAGCAGGAGTTCTGGCTGGTGTGTGGCCGACGGTGCTAAATATGGAAGCGGGTTCCCTGGTAGAAAGTAGCCGCTCGCTGGGTGGTTTGTTGCGGCAGCTGATGGTGCCATCGATGAGGGCTCTAGTGTCATTGGCGACATGGAGGCAGTGGGTGAGCCGGATTGGTCTGCGGTCATAGCAGGAATGGCCAGTCAAGAGTTGGCACTAAGAATGCTTGAAGCCCCAAAAACTGCTGAAAGAAAGGTAAGGGTCCTGGATGACAATGAAAGATGAGAAATGGCTGCAACCTACTGAAAATGTAGAAACTGACAAAACATTAATTACGTCCACTGTGGATAAAATGTACGGTGAAAAGCAGGTTTTTTTGTCTGCACGTCAGAGCCGAAAGGTGAAACGTGGTCACTGATCAAAATCGAGCTCGTCGTTGTTCACATGGCCGTCTGCGGCAGCTGCAGGTGGGCTGCGATCGTTAGCGGGCAGCAGCAGGGCAGCAGCATCATCCCTAGGTGGCTGCATGAATGTATGTCGGTCGCGTGAACGTGAGCGTTCTCGTGTTGTCATGTTGGCTGTTGAAAAGGAAGAAGAAGACAGGCGAGAGTACCTGCGGGAACGTGCTGGGGACTGTGGTGGAGTGGTGGGAGCGGTGGAAAGGAAGTCAATAGTGTGTGGTGGCAAGTAAGCTGTGGGATCCATGCGGTATTGACCAGGTAGGCCGGGAGGGCCTGGTGAGAATTGGAGGAGTCGTCGAGCTCGCATCAGACGCAAAGTGGCTCGACCTACATCCACCAGAGTGCGGTGGAATTGGCGGAAGAGCTGGTATGCATTGGTGTCCACGAACATGCTTGGATCTGGTATAGGTCCTTCGGCCAGTGGGTGATCCATGATGTGGGTGACAAGCATGAAGAGACTGTCAAACATCCAGCTGAGAAGAAGAAGTTCGGGTTGGTGAGTGGTGGATGGTGCAAGGTGAACGGGGCCGTTGCCTGGAAGAAATGGTGTAGTAGGCTGAGCCTGTTGTGTGAAGGCTGCATACGGCTGCAGTAAAATCAGAGCACCAGCATGATGTACATCTAGTACTTGGTTGAATGAAAAAACGGTCGAAAAGGTGACACGTGAAAGAACCGTGAAAAGTCGAGAAAATGTCTGAATCGAAAGTCAATACAGCACAGACTGAGTAGTTTGTTTTCCATCCGCACGCCATAGAACACATTGGTGAAACTTGATCACGGAACTGTTTTGGTCGCGTGGTTGCTCAAGTGGCTGTCTCTTGTAGCGTCAAGTGTGCCGCTGTCATCAGCGGCCGACAGCAGGTCCGCAGCATCCGCAGTCGGTTGTCTGTAGTTGTGTCTGTCTCGTGAACGTGAGCGTTCTCTTGTCGAGGTGGTGGTGGTGTAAGAGGGAGAGGAAGGAAAGTGAGAGCGTCTGTGGGAGCGTGCTGGGGACTGTGGTGGTGTAAGAGGTTCAGTGGAGAGGAAATCGGTGGGGTGAGGTGGGAACTGTGCTGTAGGGTCCACGCGGTATTGGCCGGACTGGCCTGGAGGGCCTGGTAGGAATTGGAGCAATCGTTGAGCTCGTATCAGGCGTAAAGTGGCTCGGCCAAGGTCAGTCAAGGTGAGTTGAAGCTGATAGAAGAGCCGGTAGGCATTGTTGTCGACAAACATGGTGGGATCTGGTGTGGGTCCTGCGGACAAAGGGTGTTCCATGATGTGTCGGACAAGCATGGAGAGAGTGTCCAACATCCAGCTGAGAAGAAGAAGTTCTGGTTGGTGAGTGATGGATGGTGCGAGGTGTATGGGTCCATTGCCTGGAAGGAATCGTTTGTTGGGAGCCTGTGCTGTGAAGGCTGCAGCAGCTGTAGGGTGTGGAGTAGGTTGTGATGTCAAGTGATGATTGTTGCTGATGACAGGATCGTAGGCTATGCCGGCAGCAGTTGCGGCACGATCGGAGGCCATGATTTGGCGAAAGAAAGAAACGAAAGAAAGTTCAAGGGCATACGGCTGCAGTATCGTCAGTGCACCATCTGAGATGCGTGGTTGAATTCCCGTAGTTATCAATGGACAAGAGATTACAAAGGTTGAATCATGACGTTGAAATCGAGCTTCCCTCTCTCTACGGTTGTTTCCGGCAGCGCGCCTAGAGAAGCTTGGGTTCCGGATGCCTGTCCTCACTGTTGACTCGCCCCGCCTCTGCTGTAGAATCCGCAGCTGCAGCTTGTGGAGTGTGATGTGACGATGGAGAGTTAGAAAAATCTGCTTCTGAATGTGGTGGGTGAGGTGTTGCTGGCGGTGTTTGCGCTGGCGATGTGGGAGTGGGGGAGATGGCTGGTGAGGGATGTGGAGAAAAAGGTCATCCCAATTGGCTTGGGAATTTAATGGTGGTGCTGGTTGTCGTCGTTTTTTGGGTTGTGGTGTAGGAGAAGGGGAAGAAGAATCGAGAGATGCTGCTGGTTTGCGTGGTGCTGGAGAGTGTCTGTGTACTGGTGCTGAGTCGCAAGAGGAGGTGGGTGATGGTAATGGGATGGTGAAAGAAGGAGGCGGTGGAAGAGGGGGAAAGGAACATTGAAATTGATTGTCAACCTGTCCAGTGTGGAGCAGGTACAGGTTGTGGAGGTCGGCAATAATGTCGGTTGCTTGTTGGAGGAGGCGGTCAAGTTGATCTGGGCTGTTGTTCATCGTTGGTGAAAGCTTGGCCAATGTATGGTCTTGAAGAGCGGCACGGCAGCGCGGCAGGCGAAGCGCGGCAGCACAGGTAGCATGAACGGTCGGCTGGAGCATGCAAATGAATTATCGAGCACGATTTTTGCAGAAAACAAAGGTGCCTTTAGAAAGGCGGCAAGAAGTTGCTCCAATCAAATGTGCACGACATGTCGTAAAGCGTTCTAGAAAGACCACTCCAAGTAAGGGAACACAGAAAATCCGCATCAAAAATCTGTTCTCGTGCAACATAAGAACGTTCTAAGGAGGTAGAGCGTATGGTCACCTGTTGTATCATGGGTGTGGTCCAAGAAGACCAGCATGTTCTGTATAGGTGCAAATTGAAAACGGAGTGTCCGCTGCGAACTGAATTCTGGCAGTCGGGCTCTTTTTGTCGCCGAGCGGGTGGTATGTGGTGGAGTGTGAAACAGGTGAAAAGGTGGCCAGTCAGGGTGGGAGTTGTTGTTGTTGTGGTGAGTTAGGTGTCTGGTGGAGTGGAATTGACAGACCACGCCAAGCCTTTGACAGTCGCATTGTCTGGGTGTATGACCCAGCATCGTGCTTTTGCGTGGCATACGGCACCGTGTTGTTGGAGGAGCAGGTTCATAGCACGCTCCTCTCCGCCGCTGGTAAATTTGGTACCCTGTCCCCAGGCAAGTAAGTTGACAATGATTGAACGTGTGTTCTTGGCGAGGTTCCAAGTGTTGTGGAGAATTCGGGCATGTTCTGCGTTGTCATGTCGTAGTTGTTGTGTGATGCGAACTCCCTGGGCAAAGAACCCAGGGTTGTTGGGGAAGTGCTGGGCAGGAAGCGGCCCTGCTGGAGGATGTTGGTGATGCTGCCGAGAGGGCCAGTGTGGCCGGCATTGATGTGGACCAGTTCTGGCGAGGTGGAAGTTGCACGTGTCGCTGGTGGTGGGAAGCGACGAGTTGCTTTTTGGACCAGGCTGGGAATGGTGATACAGTGGTATTGGTAAATGTCGTGGGTGTTGGTGGTGTCATTCCATTTGTTGGTGGTGTTTGGTGTTGTTGGTGGTGTTGGGCTGGCGACGTAGGTGTGTTGGGGTTTGTTGGGTGCGTCGAGTTGTTCTGCATGATAGTCAAGCCAAAGTTCCAACTGTTCTTGTGGTGTTCGTTGTTGGAACTGTGTGGATGGTCGCCAAGGTTTTGCAGGCCGGCGGAGGGCTGGAATGTTGGGATAGCTGGTTTGTGATTGGTTCGTGATAGCATCTGGTGGCAGTGAGTCGTTGTTTGGGAGAAGTGAGATGGGTTGTCTGGAGCGGCTGCGTGATCTGCTGTAAGAAGAAGAGTAGGATGAAGGGGAAGGGGATCGCGAGCGATGATGTCGCGATGAGTGGTGCTTGTGCGATCGGTGGTGACGGTGAGTGCGTCTGCCTCTGGTGTGATGCCGGTGGCGCCGGTGATGGTGTCGGCGGTGGCCGCGTTCATGGCGGCTGGGAGGCTTGGGCGCCGTCGGTGGTTGTGGTGTTGATATGATTTGGTGAGAAGGTGGTGGAGCTGAAGGTCGTGTACCTTGGGGGTTGTCTGACTGAACTGAAGCTGCTGGAGTGGTGGGTGGAGGTGTGGTCGGTGGAGGTAGAAGAAGTCGAGGATGTCTGGTCAGGTGTTGCGGCGGCATGGCCTTCCGGTGCTGAAGGTGCTGTAGAGGCGGGTGACTGTGGGCCAGTGGTGGCTGCAGGGAGAGGCAAAGGGTCAGGAGGGGCGGAGGTGGCGGCTGCAGGAACTTGGCTTGGCTGGATGTGCCCAGGTTGGGTGACTGGTGAAAACTGAAAATGGTTGCCAAACTCCTTGGTTGTAGTCCCATTGCGTGGGTGCTGGCTGCGACACTTGCTGTGGGGTTGGTGGAATGTTCGAAACAGGTGCTTGTGGTGGATGTGGTGATGTAGGCTCTTGTGGAGGTAGTGCGTATGAAAACGGAATGGCGTGATGATGTGGTACTTGAGGTAAATGTTGTGGGACTGGAGGTAAGTGTTGTGGTGGTGGTTGGAATGAAGGTGGGGGCGGCCAGGTTGGCTGCGAAAAGTGTGGCAGAGTGGCTGGTAAATGTGAAATCGTGGCGGGCATGTGGGGTTGTGTCTGTGGGAGTGGAAGAGTCGGTGCTGTTGTAGGCGGTGCTTGATGTGGTAAGTATGGGTATGGCCACGGATATTGCATTGGGTCTGTGTTGGTAGTATCAAAAGTTCCGGGCAGATTGCTGTAGCTTCAAAAGGAGTTCGCTGCTCAATGGCACCAGCGCAGCGCGGCAGCAGCGGAAAGTCTCTGCTACTTGTACCCGTGAAATGAAGTCGTGAAAGTGGTGAAATGATTTGGGCGAAGATTCATGCACGATGGTGAAAGTGAAAGGTAAGAAGTGTGAAATAGGTGAATCATGGTGGAAAGATGAACTGACGTTTTCTGTACAGCTTGGAAGTCAAAATGCGATGACACATCCTTGAACTCGAAAGTGCAGCTGCAAAAAGAATTACGAATAACAAGCTCTTGCAAACATGTCGATACAAAGTCTGGAAAACAGAATATCCGTGAAAGCCCGGCGGCTCTGGGTTCCGACAATTCAGTAGTGAGACAAAGGCAGTTAACGTGATTCACGATGAAAAGACGATGAATCTGTGACACGATTTCCGGCATGGAGACGGCGCCTCCTTGCGGAGGATCACACCCAGCACCCAAGTGGGACGGCTGAGCGGTTCACACTCTGACATTGGTTTGCTGTTAACTCAATTCCCACGTTGAGAAGGAAGGTGAGGGAAACGCAAGGTGAAAAGGTCAGCGAGAAACAGTATGGCTTAAACTTGTGTTCAAGTGCACTCGACAACGATCGGACACTCAGCGCGGCTGCAAGTCTGCTGCAAGTCTGCGGTGGGAAAAGGTTTTGGGGTCTATCAAGGACCATGGAATCACACAGGAAAGATTGGAGTCACAGCGTGATCAAAAGTTGTTGGTGCAGGTACAGGAATGTGCGTCCACATTCCCTTCCGGCTGGATCCCATAGCTTCGTTGGCATGGCTAAGGAAACAGCTGCCATGCCCCCTGCAACTGTGGTGAAAAACACTACCTTCCCTCCGACAGTCATTGAAGCTGACCAGGACCCCCTAGTGGAGGAAAATTGTCTTCAGAGGCCTACGTTCCACTTCCATGATTGTTTGCGATTTGGTGCCACCTGCGTACTCAAGTCCGAGTCTTGGGTGCAGCCCCCACCACTGTATGGAACATTTTGTGGGATTCACCCTTGACTTCCCCAGCAGGGGCGCCCTCCTTGAGGATCTTCTTCGTCAGACCATGCGACCAGCACCAAGGCTCATGGCGTGAACGTGGGGCAACTGATGATGCTAATGCGACTCTTGCCACTTGGTGTGAGTCACCCGAGCATTTCTGACTTGTGCATTTCAATTGGGGAAGCTCCAAAGACCTGGTCAACGAAAGAGTCGACTAAAGTCTATTGGTTGATATTGGTTGGGTGATGGTCTCCTTTTTCAAACGGGCGCCCTGTCATTGCCACATGGCCCCGGGTCTCCAAGCTACTGGGCATCTTGGGGTTGGATCATGAAAGGGTCAAGGAACAAAATCAGACAGAACCCATGAGGGTCTCGCCCCAAGACTCGATAATTGAATCGTTTCATCCAGGATCATGCTCGTTTCGTCCTATCCTACGACAACCTTTCGATAATCAACGAGTGGGTATTGGGGAGCCTAGGCACCCCAAGAATCCCAAGGAAGCGTTTATCTTCCGAAACAACCAGCATCCATCAGCACGTTTGCTTCGTCGTCCTGCCAGCGTGCCCTTGCGTGGCACCCTCGCAGGCGCTTGTTGCGGATCTTGCGCTTGGCGAAGCTGGTGAAATCCGTGAGGCCTTTATACATCCTGGTGGTTAGCGTCACAGCAGCTGTGCAGGGCGTGGTTTGGGTGCCTGGGTGCGCAAACAGATGTGAACATGGTCTTGGTCCTCGGATCGTAGAGCGGTAAGAATGAACCAAACAATGAGAACATTGCTCATGATTCCTATTGGTTCCCCGAGATATTCCAACGCAAGGTCACATGGACTGAGGAATGCATTTATGATATTTCCCTAAATCGGCATGGTACCTCACCGGCGTACGACATGTGACGGTCTGTGAGAACTCAGAGGCAATCTCTGGCTCAGACGAACACTTTCTTGTCTTTGGGGGGTTCCATTGTTTGCTCATGTTTGCTCGACATTTTACACAATATGCAGACAAGGACAAATATAGGAGAGGACTGTTTAGGTTGGAGCTCGGTGAGGCCAACAAGGACGCCTGATCTTGGGTTAAAGTTAAAGGTTGCTTCTTGAATCATTTGCCCAAAAAGCTGTTGGGTGTGTGTTCTGGTGTGAATATAGCGATGTTGAGACGATGTGGAGACATACCAAACAAAAAGATTACAAAGCAAGCTATGTTTTTTTCCGTTGTTGGTCTGGCGATTTGGCGGGGCCTTCCATGGGCCGCCCGGGTGGTTTTGACCGAGGTCTTGGTGCTGACAGTGGTGACCTTGTACGCCATGGGAATCCTCACCACTCGACTCATCGGCCACAAGATGATCTTCAACGCCGACCAGGACAGAGCAGGTGGCAATGGTGGACCGGGAGAACAGTGGGGGCTGGTGCGTTTTTTGTTGTTTGGGTAGACCTGAGGGTAGAGAGAGGCTGTGTATACCGAATCTATTCACACCCAAAGTCGTACTTTGCGGATAGGGTGACCTGGGTCGGCGTGACCTGTGCAGGACGTGGACGAAGCACTCATCTCGCCTTTCAAGACCGTCCCTGATTCCATGTTCACATTGTTTCGGGTGATGAGTGGGGCGCAATCGGATGAAGAATCAGAAGCATTAGATCGGATTA
The DNA here is from genome assembly GCA_963970005.1 of Durusdinium trenchii. Lineage (NCBI taxonomy): Eukaryota > Dinophyceae > Suessiales > Symbiodiniaceae > Durusdinium > Durusdinium trenchii. The sequence goes on from CAXAMN010004736.1 coordinate 146,473, forward strand.
TGAGCAACATCCCTACCTTCAAATTTGCCTTTGTTTTCTTCATGGTGACCAGTTCCTGGACTCTGCTGTCGATTTTGACCGCGGTGGTGAGTGAGAATATGATCTCCACGACGGCCGTTCAAGAGACGGAAATCCAACTCATGTCGGAAGAAGAGGACCGAAAGGGGCACATTGAAGACCTCAAGGAACTCTTTCAAGAGATCAATACCACCGGGGATGGCATCGTGAGGGAGCGGGATTTAGTACGCTTCTTGCAGAACACCTCCAACGCGCAACAAACGGCCAAGATGTGCCGAGTGCCGGTGCGACATGTGCAAGAAGTCATGAAGACTTTGGCCATCAACTCCGATGTGATTCGGATGGAAGAGTTTGTAGAGTGCTTGTTGGATGTGGGGAATCCAGTGACGGAGAAATCCACCATGAGGCTTGAGGCACTGCATTTGGAGACACGAAGCCACAGCGTGAGGCACTCACAGGTCCTAGAGGAAAACCTGGAGACGATGAAACAGGTGGTCGAGGATCTCCACTTTGAACGCCAAGATCAGATCAATCAATTGGAGAAAACCCTTGCGATGCAAGGACAGGTGATTGGAAGACTGCAAAGCTCAGTCGAAGGACTTCATCAGAAGGTAGACCATTTCTTTCAGTTGCTGGCACCCCGGCAGGAAAGCAGATGAGGCACCAATTTTCAGCTTTAGTGCTAAAGAGGTCTCCTCTTTCACAACGAGGCACCGCCGAAGCAGTGGTTCCTTGCGCAGAGCAGAGGACTGCACGGGAAAAGCCTGTGCCGCCGAACCTGGCGAGAGAATGAGTCGATGTCATGAAGTGCGCCCGAGAAGCAAAAAGATCAAAAAGAACCAAATCACAGACAAACAACACAGTACTAATGTATACAAGGAGTAGCACCCCCGCCCCCCATTGAAAAATGCAAAGAACATAAGAAGGTAAGAGTCGCTTTAATAAGGCCCCTTTCAAGGGAAGCTTATTAATAGTGGGCTTCTTATTGATTTATATAATGGGGCCCTTACCTTCATACTTTACGTACTTCAACTTGTTGCAACATCTGAATCTGGGGATCTAGAATCCAGGGAGCAGGGGTGAGGTGTCTTTTAGGGTCCTCTACTGGGTGATGGTTTGGACCCCTGAATGATCACCGGAAACCAGTGATATGCTCCTTGCACCCTGTGGGAGGAGCCAACGTTTGCGCTTAAACGCCATCGCCAGCAACACTCAGCTGAGCTCATTCCAGAGATCCCTGCTTTGGCGGTCTTCAGCGCAATCCTTAAATGAGCTACGTGCCAGGGCGCTGCAGAGCGACACAGTGGGAGTCAACGCTGTTCTGGCCGCGTTATCATCGTGGAAAGATGTGCATTGCCTACTGTGGCAGACGGCTGGCTGGAGCGTGAGAAGTAGCACCATCACCTACAACTCGGCTGTTCCCAGTATGCCGTCCTGGGCGAGCTCTGCATGGTTGATGCGGGCAATGTGTGCAAAAGGCCTGGAGACTTCACGGGTCACCGGCAATGGGCTGCTTTATACGCTGGAGAGGAGCGCTGTTTGGGAAGAGGCTCTTGAGCTCTTCTGGGCCCTTCCATTGGCCCCAGACATCATCTCCTGGGGTTCCACCATCAACGCCTTGGCGCAGGTGGAGGCTTGGGGCAGTGTGCTCCACCTACTGCAGATGCTAAGGTGCCAGCGGCTGCATGGCAATGTGGCCACCACAACCTCGGCCATTTGTGCCTTGCGAGACCGCTGGCGGCAAGCCTCAAAACTCTTCTGGCATGAACATGTGGACCACAGTTTCGACGAGGTCGAACTGAGCTGTAGCAATCTCATGGCCAGCTGCCAATCTTGGTGGCAGTCCTTGTGGTGGCTTACCCACCTCTGGAGCCATGGTCTCCAAACCCTTTCCTTCAACGCACCGCTGGGGATCTGTGCACAGCAGCGCCAGTGGAGGAGGGCATTGTCCCTCCAGTGCTTTGGCCTGGACCCAGCCAGCCGGAACCTCCTCGCCGCTGCCTGTGCGAGCGGGGCGCGCGGGGCGCGCAGGGCGGCAGCGCCGGTAGCGGTGCAGCTGCTAGGAGATTTGTTGGAGGTGGCCATGGCCACGATGAACAGACGAGGACAATGCGGTCTGAGCACAGACGGACGTCCTTCTTGTTGGCCAGGGGCTGGGGCGGCTAGGGCCGCTAGGGGTTAGACCACCGAATGGATTGGGAACAAGAAAAAGACAACTAGGAATACCAAAAGCAACCAAATGATCATAAGATGTTGCCGTAGATCAGTGACGATTCGCCAACTCAGTCCACCAAGTGTTTGAGTTTGTGGTTGCATTAGTTGGCCCAGGTTGGACTGCAGGCGCGAATCATTTTCAAGCCAAGTGGATTTTGGATCCAGTCTTGGAAGATCCTAGAGGGAACGTACTTAGGCGGTGAGGTTAGGGGCAGATGTTTTCCTTTTTTTCATGCCATCACCTATAGCCTATACACATGCCTATACATAGCGCTCGCCCTCGCCTTTTGCCCTTTGGATTGGATGTAATTCTCGGCTCATAGACACAAATGGATTAGATCTGCAGAGCTCCTTTGCCAAACGGCAAGGGCCTATGGATGGATTTGCCGAAGATCGGCAAGCCTTGTGGATCAGCTAGCATTGGAGAAGCTTGCTTTCAAGCCAAGCCTGACCCCCTCTCACTCAGACCCACTACCCGTACTGTAGTAAAGGACAACTACCCAGTGATCAGCAGTGTACACATCAATCAATTACAGTAAGCGAACAAAAATGATTATAGAATATAGAACAGGTGATGCCTCCCCTGCTGCGTTTTGTCACCCAAAGCTTGCGTGCCCATTGGGTACAACGGTTCGTTTGCTTTCAAGTCGTTGGGGGGGGTTCGGTTCCATTCTGGGTGACCATGGGTGCCATCTCACTTGGTATGTGGTGACGCAAACCTCCGGAGGGGTCGCTGCTATGTGAAACACGTTTCCGAGGAGAATGGCCAGAACGGCCCCTCAAAGGCCTTCGAGCTCGATCCCTTGAGCTCACTGCGCCTGGGATGAAGAACGCGTCCCCAAGCTCACAATCGAAGGTCCCAATCGCAGGCAGCAGATGATCAGCAAAGCGGATGGTTTTAGGGTTCCATAGGGCCTACAACTGAGATTCATTGCCCCCTACGGCCAAACACCTGGATATGTGGTCGATGTGGTCCCTGGATGTGTGGATGGGGGCTCCTCATTCATGCGTGTTTCCAAATGCAAGAATCGCGGAGTTGAATCCAATAGTACTTGTATGTATGTATGTATGTATGTATGTATGTATGTATGTATGTATGT
>CAXAMN010004736.1:149814-168730 GCA_963970005.1 Durusdinium trenchii
CCTTGGTGTGGAGGCACTTTGGCTATAGTCTGATGTGGAGGCTGTGTGGGTGTTGGCCGGACTTTGGTAGTTGCGGTTGGAGGCAAGCTTGGTGAGCGGCTATCACTAGTGGAGGCCTCAGGGCTCTGTGGCACATCCTGTGTAGCTTGTTTGTTGAAGTACTCTTCAAGAGGCGGTGTTCCAGTGCTGCCCGCTCCTTTGCAGGGCTTTTTGAAAGCCGTGGTGAGGATGAGTCTTTGGTGCGTATCCAAGTGAAGACTCAGTCCACACTGTGTGCAATTGACTCGGTTGCCCTTTTGCCAAAGCACATGACTTCGGTGGCCCCCATGGGAGTCCTCATAGGGCTGGTCCTGTACGAAGGTCTGAAAGATCTGCTCATTGCTGCGTTTGTGGACATTGGCTCCACACTTGAGGCAGCGAAGATATCCAGTGGTCTCTTCAAGCTGATGCTGTTGCCGTGCTGGGGTCTGGTCCCGCTGTTGTTGCAGGATCTGCTTGATGACCTGCTGTCTGGTCTGTTTTTTCGGCATTGGTTGATGGTCTTGTGCTGGTTCAGGTGGCCTGCCTTCAGGGCTAGGCTGGGAACAGTCAGCTTGTAGATGTTCTTCAAGCACCTGCACTGTTAGGCCCTGGTGCACTCTAAGGCCACAGGCTCCACACTGGTAGCCACTCCTGTGGGGCATCCATCTGTGATGAGGAGCTTGCCATGGTTGTTTGCATTGAGCAATGAGCTGCTTCTTGTATTGTTTTGTGTTCTTGGCCTGGTGCCGATTGCTTTTCTGATGGATATAGTGATCCTTGTTGTTGACGATCTGTGCCAGGCGGTTGATGGCATGTTGGTAGATGAGCTTGTGATCCTCACCTAGGACTTTCTGCCAGTCTGTGCTCCTGCTGTTCTGGAAAGTCTTTGCTCGTTCCCATGCTGTCAAAGCTGCATCCCTTTGTCTGCGTCGTAGTTGGGGTTCACTGCCAGGTGCCTGTGGGGACTTGGTATTCCTGGCCACATAGAGCACTGTGACTCTTTGGTAGTCCTGTTCTGTGATTTGCTCAAGCTGATCTAGGAAGGGTCCTCGATGCCTTTCTTGTGTCCATGCTTCCCACACACTGATCAACTGGACGATGACTCGCACCTGGGTGGTGGTATGCTTTGCCAAAGCTACTAGCCCTTCCATCAATGCCCTTGCTTTGTTGTGTGGTGCAGGTGGTGCTCCAGTGATGGCTGCTAGTCTTTGCAAATGTCCCAAGGACATGGTGTGGGCACAGAGGCCGAAGATCCAAAGTTGATCTCTCTGGTCATAACTGGATGGTGTGGCATCCAACGTGAAAGCCCAGCCTTGGTGTGGATGCGGAGCCAGTTGCTGTAGATCTTGCCATGCCCCATGTCCGTGGTAGGGTTGCGCAATGGTTTTGGCTTCTTGTGGTTCCAGAGGTATCCAGCCGACAGTCCACAAAGGTGTTTCATCATCAGACAGGATGCGTTCAGCCCACTCCGCCGGCATTGGTTTGTGCTTTTGGGTGTGATGCCATTTGCACAGCCACAATATGTGCTTCACTGTTGCTGGGACTTTGCAAATGGGGCACTCTTTGGCTTTGCCATCTTCTTTGTAGTGCAAGGCTGCCTGCGTCCAGGTGCGCAAGTGAGCACAAACCAGGTAAGGTTTTGATCAGTTGCCGATAGACGTGCCAGTCCAATCCTGTCACCAAGTGTTGATGCTGAGGTTTTCCGGCCAGCCTGGAAATGCGCTGGTCTTTGGCCTCCTGCTTCAAAATCCGTTCTAGCTTCCACCAAGGATCTTGGAGCGTGATCTCCTCGTCCAGCAGAAGAGAGTGACCAGACCTGTGCCAACGATTGAGGTCCTGAGCCTGCCATTGCCATTCCAGCAGGTAGGCTATGGTGGCAGCCATAGGGCCTTTGACCACATACCAGGGGTGCTGCTTGGCCTGGAGTTGTGTGTGGAGCTCAGTCCATGCTTGCTGGAGATGTGGTATCTGTTCCGGTGGCCATGTGTGATAGAGAGTGTGCATGGCCTTGATGTGGTGCAGGATGACTTGATCAGCTGGATTGATGTACTTGTTGCGATATCTTGGTGCAAGTCCTTGGGATTCGACTCCCCACAAGGCCACTGGTTGGATTCGTAGGCGAACTTTGAGTGCAGGAATCTTCAGGGATCGCAGCTTGATCCGCTCATGCAGAAGTCCTTTGAGGGCGTGCTCTGTATTGCGATCTGTTGCAATGAAGGCCGTCTTCTTTGGATTTACTTTGAGCCCGATTGCCGTGAGCCTTTGGTGGAGGTCGCGGTAGGCTGCAACAGCCTGTTGGGCCACTTGAAGTGCCGTGCTTCCTTCCATATCAAAGCCTACGTCGTCAACCCAGCTGGACAAGTGAGCTGTTGGATGTTGCTCTTTCCATGGGATGAGGGCCGGTGCCAGCACTGCTTTGGCGAGTAGCGGTGCTTGAGGACATCCTGCTGGGACGCCATGGTCGACGTGGAAGAAGGGGGTCAGCTTTTGCTCAGCCAGGATGGCCTTCGGACCGCAGTAGAGCTGCAATGCAAGTTCCAGCATCAATGGTGGATAGTCCAACCCAATGGCCTCTTCTTGCAACTTGCAGAGGTTGATGGTGTCATAGAAGGTGGACATATCCATGAGGACGGTGACACCATGCTGCTGCCTGGCCTTCGTGACCTCTTGCCTGAGGAGTCTGGCCAAGGCCACATGCAAGACATTGGCCCCTGGTCGTGCCTTGTCATGACTCATAGTGTCAGGCAGAAAGCGCTGTCATTGTTCCAGTAATGGCTTGCTGAGACGACAATCTCCATAGTGTCGATGTGAGGGTGGGCCTCTCGAGCTTCTGGTTCTTTGGAAGCATGACCACAAGATGCATTTGCAACTGGGTTGGAAGTGCAGCCGTTCTCTCCATCTGATGTAGCAACTGCAGCAGGGGTGGCAAGGCCAGTGGTGGGATCGATTTGAGCATTTGAACGGAGACTGCATCCGGTCCACTGGCTCACTCTGGCATGGCCTTGAGGGCTCGTTGAAGCTGGCTAGAGTTATTGGGTCCAGTGTCTGAGCTTGTCTTTGGGCCATCTGTCTGAGGTCTGGTCTTGGAGCAGGGTCGTTGTCCTGTCTGATCTTCCAGAGTCCTCCCCAATCGGCAAGCCGCTGATTCATCCGCTGAGGCATGGGTGTCATGCGATAAGGTCGTTCCCAAGCAAGTTCACTGCTCTTCAGACTCCGGAACAGACCTTTGAGGCCTTTCTGATGCCCTTCCTGAAGCCATTGGCGGTATTGCAGGGTGCTCTCTTCCTGGGCATGCTGTTGTGCTTCCTGTAGTTGATGTGCCATGGTCTGTAGGATCAACTCTGCTGCATGTGGATCTCTGTAGCTGATCCAGTGATGGCGTGTGTCAAGAAACTGTCCCCACGTAGGTGCTCCAATCCATTGCTGTTGCACTTCCTTCAGTCTTTGAAGGAAACCGCGGATTGGGCCAGTCTGGACGTTGGGAGGCAATTGTAAGGCCAAGTGGAAGACTGCCTTGATCTGGTCCCAGAATGCTGGCTTGCCTTTGCGCCACGTGTGGCCTTTGGGCTGGAGCATCAAAGGTTTTGTGACTGCCTGCAAATGATGCCCGCGGCCTTGAGCTGCCCACGGGTTTTCCTGGAGGAGGTATTGCTCTGTTTTGGAGAGCCAGTCTGCCCAGGATTGTGCTGCGTCATTTGGAGGAATGCCATACAGGTCAAGGTTGTGTGCCTGAGACTGGTACGTAGTCCATGGTCGGAAATCAATGTCAGGCACCTTTGGCATCGGTGGGAAGTATGGCATCTGGCGGTACTCCATGGTTGCAGCTTCAATGTCAAAGGTCAATTGTAGCAGTGCATGTGGTCGCCAAGGAACCGCCCAGTGTGCTTGGATGGAGGTGGTTCCCGCCAGTGAGTTATGCAGAACCGCATAATCGATGGTGTTGCCGGACAGCACGCTATGGTCTGGAGCCAAGATGCCAAAGTAGAACTTGGATGGCAACACAGTGCTGGCCAGTGCACTGGGATGGTTCTGCCAGTCCCCAATGAGTACATAAGGATGTGTGGTTTGGGAGAGCAGTGTCAAAAGCTGAGGCAGGATCTCCGAGTTGATGTCACTCTGAAAGGTTTCTCCTGTCCACAAGTACAGTCCGACAACCAGAATGGTAGTTTCTGTGGCTTGCCAGAGAAAACTTTGGTAGCCGCAGCCTTTGTTGGTGTAGGACTGGAATTGTGTGAGGCCACATGCAGGATCAGCCACCACCATGATGCCTCCGTGAGTGCCTGTTTGATCCTGATTGGGTTCAGCTGGTGTACCAAACACTGTTCTGCCACGGATGCTGAAATATTGACATAGCTCCCAGTGTTTTTGTGGGTCCAAATGGGTCTCCACAAAGATGTAGATTCCGCTGTCTCTGGTCCAGTACCAGTCTATGACTTGTTTGCCCAGGTTGGTGACATTGGCATAGTAGAGGGAGTTGTGATCCTGCGCATACCTGGCCCTCTTCACTGGACTTGGATGCAGTGGAGGATCGAAATCCGGCTCTTCAACTGGCGGTAGTCCCTGCAAGACTTGTTGTGGTGTCTTAAAGCAATCGATGTTGACTGCCCATACCTGAGTGATCTGACTGGCCAGTGCCGGTGTAAGGTGAGGCAAATGCTGCGGGACCTTGCCATCGTCTGCTATCCACATGAGGTCCCGGTAGATCAAGATAGCAAAGTAGTGGCCTTCTTGATGGGAATGTCCTCTGTGACAGATCAGCACTGCCGGCGCAAACTCTGTTGAAGTTCGTGAGACGCCATCCAGGGACCGTGGCATGGTGAAAGTGCCGTAAGGATTGAATGGCTTTTGATGCTTCGTCATCTCGCCATCAATGCAGGTGTTCCTGGTGACATGGCAGACCAAGATCTTCTTGTCATCTAACAGGTACTGCCCCATGCCTTGATTAGCCCAGTTGTTCACCAATTGTTGGAAAGTGACGTCATCAGGCCAATCATCCGGAAAGGGGATCAAGATGGGCTGCTGCACATGGTCTTGGAGATATCCACCTTCTCGAATTCCAAACTTACATTGTCTGAACTGACATCTGGCAACTGACATCTCACAACTGATGTCCACTCTGTACCTCTGTGCTTGAAAAGCCTCAAGACAGCCATCCGCATGCGACCCAAACGTGCTGTTCGATTGATTGGAAGCAGCGGCTGCTTTCTTCCTGTCGGAACCTCTCCAGCATCTCTGTTTCCAACTGGATGTACTTCAAGGACTGGAACCTTGAAGCCAAGCTTCTTAAGAAAACAAATTAGGCGGGTTTTGGGCTTTGGGGGATGCCTGGCGTCACAATAAAATCAAAATGTTGACAGTGCCAACTTACTAAAGAATCAGACGAAGAGCAAGTGCCATGCCAGTGCATTGACCAGTTCAGGTTGCTTTGCGGAGCTGGAAACGAAGCCTTCCATGAATCCTCTATCGGAGTGTGCAGTTCCAAATGGTTCGCCTGCGAAACAACACCGTTTTACAATTGCCCACATCTTATGCCCAACATTTGCTGGTCCATCTTCTTTTAAGTGGGATGCTGAATGGAATAGCTTGTAGGCTCCCTGATTCCAATATTCCATTGTCTGGCCATGGATGTCGTGGGCAATCAGAAGGTCTCGGCACCGTCTTGCTCGTTTAATGTGGTACAGGGCATAGTCAGGGTGCGGTTTCTGGAAAAAGCGGCCTGAGATCAAGCAAGCCGTCCAACCCTCCCACACCCCGGGTGGCGGCCATGCCAACCATGAAAAACAAAACCATCTATAGTATTTTTTCAATGCCACCCTCTGAGGCAGGAAAACACATGAAAGGAAACAAACAAACCACCCTGGATCCAGGTAAAAACAAACCAACTTAAACCAAGCATCACTCTTTGCGCCCAATTGTCCAATCATCATCCAGGCTCCAAGATTGTCTCGCCCACTGGGTTTTGCCCCAGAGCCCGGAACCAAGTTCCCGGTTGCAAGTGAGGCACAACATGATGGCCGAAGGACAGGTGACGATGAAGGTGACAGTGGACAGGTGGACTGGACACCAAATGGCTGCAATAAAAGTGAAGTTCTGAAACAAAAGAATTTAGAGCCTCAGGCATATATGATCTTATGACCCCATGATTAATCACAGAGTCGGTTATATTTTCACCGTAGCATTGGGGCTTAAGAGGCAGGGTGAATGGGAGAGGGGGGCAAACCCTCTCTCCCAGTTTGCGACAGGTGCCGCCACTTCGTCGTACGAGACGAAGCGGTGGCCACCTGTGGTCCCTGCCGTAAGGCATACCAGCTACAGGTATCACTGAGGAACGTGGTACCTCCCGGGAAGGACGAATCCGCTGTCGTCTTTCTCGAAGGCTGCTTCGGGTTACTCCAGGACTGGCTGACCGAGATCCGAGGGTTGAGTGATCAACAGAGATCACAGGTGAGGTAATTCAAGGTGAGGTAATCTGAATGTTGCTCTGGCTTCTTGGATTGCAGCCATCATTCAGATGGGTAGTTGACCGCTCATTTCAGAATTGGACATGATTCAGACTAATCTCAAATATAATATTGATGTCCTGAAGGATCATTTTCAATATCATCAAAACCGCAGAATGAAGACCGACCATTCAACATGTCTGTCAGACACCAATTCAAAATTATTTCTAATCAAAACCGACACTCATGACCGCCGCCGACCGCAAAGTGGTTTGGCATGGCCATGGTCAGTGGCCACAGCTGAGCGTGTTTGTTCCAGCTGATGCTGGACGGTGCGTGGTGTTCTTGGACTTCAAGCCAGTTCGCTTGGCACTATACCCCCGTGAACGGACATTTGGCTTATTATTACTTTAACCGACAGTCTGTCAGTAATTATAATTTCCTAGATTGTACTCTTGACAGTCTGAAAGTCGTGATTTTGAGTTTTTGTCTTAACAAGCTATGCCCGCCAACAACTCAGGAGGATACAAAGCATCTTTGAGGAGAAAGACAAAGCCTATGTGGAGACCTACAAGTCTTTGTTTGGCCCCCATGTGTCAGTTGCTCATGTCGTGTGGGGTGACGATGGGGAAAGGCAAAGAGCCAAGTACGACCAATATGTGGTAGAATCTGACAAGCCATATATCAAGATACCACATGCTACGTTGGGTTGCGTGTTGGCTTTCATCACAACACACCTGCGGGCTACCGTGAGTGGGAGATCAAACACTGCTTCAAGAACCAGGAAATATACAGCAGCTTGTGTCTTGCGAGACTTTGTCAACAAAGTTGTCAACAGTGAAGCAGGCAGGCAACGCATGATTGCCTTTCCACTTGGAAACATTGTTCTGCCATTCTCAGAAACTAGACGGCTGCTTCAAACCAGAGATTTTTTGGACCAGATCGAGGGGGGCTCTGATGTGATAGATTTTTGGTACGCAGTGCTTGCGCAAGACCTCAGCATTCCAGTTGATGTTTTCTCCAACCCAGTACTCTAGTGGTCAAATTCGTCAACATTTTTTTGGAGCCATTTCAGAGGTCCCAAACAGAACTTGTTTGGTATCGTTCATAGTTGTCATAGTCACCATATATCGGCTGATGGCAAGCCATCCGTGCCCAGGTAAAACACTGCACAGCAGGCGAGCTAACTGCAGGGATGCTGCTCGAATCATGTAACCATCCATCTTTGCGGCGGCCTGCGAGGGATGCCCTTCTAGCAGTTTACAGGGTTGCGATGGAATGCTTGTTTAGACTGGAGCCAGTTCATGAGAAGCAGTGGCCGGATGACATGCGTCATAGGGATTTGAGATCCACTGGATACTATGATTGGGTTTATGAGGAAGTGATTCAGGACAGATTCATTCATGTTCATTTATTGTCACACGTTGTGTCTGTGCTGTGACAGCCTAGTGTTGGTTTTGAGTCGTAACTGTGTGTGTGTCCTGCCACCGCGCCTGATCGTGTCCCTGAGGGAAACAAGAAAGATGTACAAGAAGCGGTGGAACACAATGATCAAAGGGCTGCTCAGTTCTACAAGGCAGCTTGGTCTGTCTCTCTTGTGTCGCCAACTAACAGTTGAACTTCTCAGATATTATACTATACTGTATAATTTATTGCTGCAGGCAGTCGGTCCTCCTGCCACTGTTTGTTTTAGCTTTTCATTGTGTTATCGGACAATTGGCATGGGGCAGGTCTACTGCAGTGCCTACAAGTCCATCGCCGAGAACGAGTTTAAGAATTGTCAGCGCATGCAGGCAAGGTTACACAGAGTGTCAACGACTGACAGTGATCAGATCTGACTGTCGAGCTTCCTGTTGTAGCAAGTTAGTCTGTGTGACTGTGAGATGATCAAGTTATTCGAGAATTATCAAACTGAGTCAGCCATCATCAGTCAGTCAGTCAGAATCTCCATGTCAGTCCCGAGGTTCTGTGGGACTCTGGCATGGCCGGGTCAAGCAAAGTGGATGTCATCACAGTGGTGAACCTGCAGTCCCAGCTGATGGCAATGAGCTTTCCTCAGGTGCGCTTGGGCTGGGTCGTCGCTTTAATGCTTGGGGGGCGCGGCTAGGCTTTTGACTTGGATCGGACGTCGCACTGACGCAACTCGACCGCTGCAATCTTTTTCCAGAGTCCAGGTGTTTGATCTGTGAGAATCAATAAACTATGATATTGAACATATACAACATTGTATCATCTTAAGACCACTTGAGTTGCTCATTTGTCTCTGTGCGCCCATTGATTCCCGATTGTGGCAATGGATAGTGCGGACCAGCGACAGCGACACCGGTCGGGACGTGGCGCATGTTTGGAAGCTTTTGCATCAACGTTCCAGTGGGCGTTGGTGACTATGTCAACCTTGAGAGATATCATGGGCATTAAAGGGTTGCAGGAGAACTTTTCAGGGCACATGTCAGAGCAACCAAACATATTTTTAATTTAACAGTGATTGCAATCTTTGACAGGGAGGGGGCGGGGAACTACCCTGAAGGAGTCCGTCTTGGGATCTGGATGCAAGGTGTCTTCGCATTGCTCTGGCATTGGATCAGACAAGCTCATCATCGATGGCTTTTTGCGCGCAGCCATCGTAAATTTGCAAGTGCCGTTGAAATGATTGAAACACCACTTCTCCATTGAAACTTGGGAGTATCCAAACCTTTTTTAACTATTTATATGTTTATACATGTGTGTCTCGACTGTCTGTCTGACTGACTGTCGTCTCCGGTCTGATCTGTTTCAAGCCTCTGACTGACTGAATCACTGAATCAAGCAAGGACAATGATCGTGGATGCCAAGATGTGCTGGAAACATTTTGTTGCACAAATGACGAGCATGTCGGCTGCGATGTCTTTGACCATTTGTCTGGTATTGAAGAAGAATGTTCTTCATTGAGCCAGCTGAGTGTGTTGCGCAAAGTGACACACATTCTTACCAGGCCAGCACTACCATACATTTGGTGCAAGAGGCATCATCAGTATTGCAACCTGCAAAGCACTGACATTGACATCAGTGGCTTTCCTTGCACAGACTACAGTCCAGCAGGCAAGCAAGCAGGAGTAGCAGGACCAACGTTTCCAGTTCTGCTGGCATTGATTTCATGGCATCGCCAACGCAAGACAAAGCTGGTGTTCCTTGAGAATGTGCCTGAGTTCCCAGTCATGATTTTGACACAACTTGCTGGAGACATGTACGAGATCCACCCGTTTTACTTGGAACCGGCTGATGTTGGTTGTGAACAGCTCAGCAGGATGCGTGTCTTCATCCTGATGATACTTCGAGGCTGGACTGATTGATTTGTTTAGTGATTAATGATGCTGGACTTTTTATTGATTCAGTTCATTCCACTGTTATATATATATAAGTCACATGACTGTCTCAAAAACCGGCCCGCCCGGCCGTCCGGTCCTGTCTGCAGGCGCAGTGCAAATCACTGCCGATATTCATCGTGCTTTGGACAGAGTGAGCTGGAACTTGAAATTGCATCGGCCATTTTCCCAGCTATCTATTTCAGACTGTCTCGCAGCAAGTGTAGAGGAGGTTCGCAGGTGTGAAGAAGACTTGGCTTTAGTGACTTGAAAATTATTTAGTGCAATTTTCATTTCAGGGACCATTGATTCTGTCTATTATTATCAGGGATCAGTCGGCCATTGATTGGCAATCACGTGTTAAACTCCAATAAGGCTCGCGATATTGGTGTGAAAGCGCGGAGCAACAACACTTGCTACAATTCCTTCCGATACTTGCTACATGACACTGAATTGCAACGGCTTGAGTACTACGAGAGACTGTGGAAAGAGAAGACGGGTCGTTCACCGCAGAAGGGCCCAAATGCAGTCTTTCATTTGGGTGATTCTCCTTGGAGTCGGGTGTGTTGGAGCTTAAATGGACGCTTTCCAACTTTCAGAAAATCCATGAAGATTCTTTGGCACTCTGCTTCGCAAACCATTGTGACACCCAGAGAAAAGCTGGCCCTGATGGGATGGCCAGTTTATGCTGACTTGGCCTGTTCGGCAGGGCTAGGTGTAGTTTGTTTCCCTGATCTCAAGCGGGCACACTTCTATTCAGGGAATGGCTACCACATTGCCACTTTTGGCATGTGGCTGTTGACATGCCTGGCCTGTATGAAATTCACACAGGACTAGTACAGGTGTCAGTTTCTGCACAGACTCAATTCGATAGACCGAATGACTGACTGACCGACTTTGTCAAAAGTGTTTTCGTTTTAGTTTCCAATGATTCAATAATTAATTGATTACAAAGGATTGATGATGTCTGATTTTTGTCATTGGTGCTTCTGTCCAGACTGAACCTGACCTGTGTAACTTGTTATTGAGGGCTCAGAGTCTGTCTTCATTTTGTCGGTCCCGTTTGTCTCCCACGACAGCTGGCATGACTGGGCGGCCGCCTCCAATGAAACAAATGGTGGTTGAGAAGGACAAGACAGACTCCGCTTTCCAGGTTGTTCCTGCCAGTGCTTTTGCATTGGCACAGCAGCCGCCACATGTTGCTGGACGCATGCGTTTGGAAGGAAGTATCCAGCTTGATATTTGACTAATGACTTTCATGTTTATCTTTAATGTTTGGCAAGTTGGGGGTCGGTCTGACTGACTGACTAGACTAGGGTCAAATAAATAGCCAAGTGCAATGCAAGCACAACCTAGGCACACCCGGATCCAGACATCCTCCGAGCGAGATCAGCAGGAAGAGGAAGCATGACGCTCACAGTGAGGGAGGCAAGTCTGCCAACTCTTCTGTTCGAGCGAAAGCTACAACCTCAGACTACTTCTCCAGCAAATGGCAGAAGGTCGATGACCTTGGAGTGTCTGATTTTCGACAGCTCTTCTTCAAGTTCAATGATGAAGAGGGCAACTTGAATCTGATCAAGCACTATGACAAGGAAGACCTCCTCCTCATCTATGAATACTGCACTGGTGAATCTCGATACGAGAGCCTAGACACACGACATCGTTTCTAGGATAGTTAATGCTATTTTGTCCTTTTCTGTTATGATTGATTTTTTTCTCAGGTACTGTCTTAAATATTGTTTCACATTGTTATTTAACGTTCATTTTGCTGGCAACACAGTGACAGTGAGGACAGACTTGGATTGAGAACCAAGTGAGCTTGCACAATCGCAGAATTCGCCGGAAGGAAGAGCACTTTGACAGGCCGGCCTCTGACATCCTGAAGTTGATGCAGGAAAGGGCTCACAAGCAGAGTTCATCGACCAATGCGAGTGGAGAGCAAGAGGAGCCCCATCTGATGTACACTCCAGACAAGAAATCTCAGGCGGTATACCGGAAAGGAACTTCCAAGTGGTGCCCTCCTGGCCAATGGACACTGGCCCAAGAGAAGCGCCTCGCATTCGCTGTTCAGACAGATGATGTTTTTTAGGTTGTGTCATTGAACTAATTTTGTTATTTTTGTCTTGCGTCAAATTGATTCTGAAAATTGTTTTTGTGTCTCACTGACTCACAGGCAAACCGGACGCTACTTCATCTCGGATGGGCACAAAACGGGACACTGGCTGGATATCTTCATGAAAGATGCAATTGCCGAAGCTAAGGAAGGGAGTTGGGATTGATTCAATTGATTAAGTGAGCCAAGAATGTTTCCAACCTTGTGTTAAAAAGATTACTGACAGAAAGTGAGTCTGAGTACATATTATATCATAAATATATTATACTCAAACCCTGCCGGCCGGAGGAATCAGACTCGGCAGACCAGCCGCAACGACCGTCTTCACCTGCTGCATCGCCTGAGCCTTCTCCTTCTATGCAACCAGATGAGGATCAGGAGGAATCTGACAATGAGCCAGCAGTCTCTCTGGCTACAGTCATGTTATCGTTTTGATTTGTCTGCATGCATTTGCATATTCATGATATACTATACATTTTTTGCAAACTGACAGACTACAGTCAGTCTGTCATATGTTTTTTGTCAGTCAGGTCATGTTGGGTTGGTCTTGTAGCGCCAAGCGAGACTTTGTCTTTTGCAAGTCTGACCACAGCAAGAAGCAATGGCTGCCCAAGACCGATGGGAAGCAAGGGGGCTGGATTGCAGAGAGGTGCAGTGAGACCAAGCGAGATTTTTTGCGACGTTCCAACATGACATTCGAAGAAGCTTCCAAGAATCCAAATTGCTTGGTCTGGGCTACGTGGTTGCAAACATCAGATTGTCTGGCCTGTTGGCTGTTGTTTGGTTAAATGATAAATCAATATTTTAATTTAATATATGAATTAAAATTGTTTGATTCAAGACCAGCTCTGACATCCAGATCAGGTTGATGAGCTGTTCAAGGACCCAGACCAGGTACATCCGGCTAAGCCTTCTGGCGGTGGTGGTGGCAAAGATGCTGATGACAAGGCTCCCAAAAAGTGTAATTCTGAACCGACTGACTGTTTTTAACTTATGTGTTACTTTAAATTACACTATTCGTCGCCGAGTCAGTCTCTGACGTGACAGGATTCTACAGCAGCACCCCCCTGATGGAAAATCTGCTTCAGAGGCTACTGCTGAGTCATCTGCAGAGATTCTTGCCCTCAAGTCACACTTGGCTGAGCAGATCAAGGAAGTCGCAGAGTTGAAGGCAACACTTCAGGAGTCATTGAAGAGTCTGAAGCCAAAGGCTGGCGAGGATGTTCCTCCAGTCCTTCAACCTGAAGAAGGTCTGCTGCGTGATGTAGGTTTGTTCACCCGCCCCCCCGTGACAGCGGTTGTTTTCATGGTGCAGGAAGGACACACACTGGACTGACTGGCCGTTGTCAATTCTCAGCTAATCGCCTTCTCAAAGTTCAAGCGTGCAGAGTGATAACATTTGTTCTTAACATCTTTTGCCAGAGTCCGTGACTTGAGCAATGTTAGTTATACATCTGCCGCTTGATTCAGATTGAAGGCCCGGCCGTTGTCTGTGGACAAGGTTGATTTGTTCTCATCAAGCCTGGGCCACTCCGCCAGACTGTGAGTCGGTGGTGCAGTACAGGATGGGTCAGGGGTGGTCAAAAACACTACTGTGACACTGTTCAAACATCTTTAAATTTGTGGACCCCCTGGTGACTCATAACTTTGGCTAAACAGGTCACCAACTCAGCTTGCGTTCCAGCTGACAAAAAAGGTTTGTTTTTGAGGCTCAGGCCAGGCAGGTGCAATTCAGATTGTTTTGAGTGAGTCTCTTGAGTTTAAGTTCAAATCAAGGACATCGAGTGCTGTTTCAAAAACTGTTTGATGGGCTGATTAGGTCACATTAATTGTCACTGTCACTCAATACGGTCTCTGACAGACATCAGACTTTTTTCTGCCTGCAGAATTTGATTTTTCGAGTCTGACAAGTGCCAGTTGGGAAATAGACAGAGACTCGAGCAATGACGATGAACCCACCGCTTGGTCAGTCATGGCGCGACTTGGTGAAGGCAGACCCATTGGTGGCTTTTGAACGGTGGCTTGCTTGTCAGCCATATGGACATGGCCCTATTGACACAAGCAACTTGGAGGAATTCTTGCTTGAACATCCGCCTACGACTCCCAGAGAGACGCTTGAGGCTGAGGATGCTCACCGCCAGAGTATGCAAAGGCAGATTCTGGAGGCTACCAACTTCAGGATCATGGACATGAGAGCAGAGTTGGAAAGCCATCCGCTTATCTCATTCCCTCCGCAGACAGTTTTGCAGCTTCCAAAGGCACCTCAGATTGGACGGCCAGGCCATACCACAACTACGACGACAGCCTCCACGATGACCGTGTCTGACTACAAGAATGCCAGTGGTGACTCTGATTCTGAGGATTGGGGCCAGTGGTCTCCTGAGTCTGCTAAATCCACAAGCACAAGACGATTGTCTGCATCACACAGTGATGAGATGCAGACAGATGAATCGGCTCGTGGGACCAAGCGCAAGCCTGATCACACTTGTACAGACAGACCTGTCACGGGCCGTTTTTCTTCCCTGAAGCAGTGACCAATAGCAGTCACCAGACCAGGGCAGTATACGCATCTGTCAGTCCGGAATTTTGATTTACCTCGCAGGACTTTTAAGAACTCCTGACGCTGAGTGAATCTTATTAGTTTGCAATGTCCATTTAATAGACATTGACCTGAATCGACACATGACAGTCACAGAATCAGACTAGTTAGTTGAAGATTGAGGAAAAGAACAGTGACCGCCTTGTCTGCAGCACTGCACTGCACGTCGGGGCAATTATAATTTAAAAACTAAATCCTGACTGTTATAATTTAGTTATCAATGAAAGTAAAGTCCTGTCTGAACACGGACCGACGAAGCTGAAAAGGGGACTTAAAATTAAAGGTTACGATCAGTGACAGTGTTGTTGTTGTTGTTGTTGTTGTTGTTGTTGTTGGAACATCGAATCTAGGTTAGCCTACATATAGTCTGGTCCAGTCACTGATTGATCTGACAGACAGACAGACAGACAGACATGTTTTGACATGGTGTCACCGGCTTGCCACTGTCTCTGGACAGGTGGTTGATGCCATGCCCCTCACAGATCGGGCGTCAGCGGAGATGAACACTGAGGACAAGCAGAAGGTTATGCAAACAGTGGAGCCTTCGCAGCAAATTATTTGATGTTGATATAAAATTCAGATTGACTTCTGACTGATTCAGTCAGTCAGTCGATGAAAAACATTGTCCATGAGTAAGACGTGCCTTTGCTTTGCATGGTTAATTTGGAACACAAACAACAAACTGACTGATTGCCCTGCAGGCAATCAAAGGTATGGGTGCTTTTGGTGTCAGCAAAGTTTGATACCTGTTTATGGACTTCTGACTGACTGCCAGCAGCAGCCGATTTGCATGTGAGGCTTCTGTTCGAGCAGCCAATGCTGAGATGAACTCCTTGACAGGGACAGCTTCCAAACGAGCCCAAACTGGTTTCAAGGCTGCAGCAAAAGTTCCGGGGCAGGCGCTTTTGGCCTTGGATTCTGGGCTTCAGGGGACATTTGGAATCAGAATGGATCGATTTCAGAAGGGTTTTGACACCGACCCACTCGCAATGAAGGGAGCAGAGCTTGATGCAATTGACCTTGCAACTGTACCTTTCCTGGTGTTCTTTGCAGATCGTGAAGGGAATCAGACCCATGCCTTTGCACCCATCAGATTTTTTAAGTTATTTTGTCAAGCCTGTGTCTGTGTGACAAGTCTGACTCACGAATATAGTACACGATGTAGCTTAGATCGTCGACGGACTGACTGTGGTTTAAGGACAAAGAACATCAATACGCTTTTGTGGACTACAAAGTTGCCTGGAGCACTTCGAGGAGATCCTTTGCATATGGATGCCAACTGTTGCACAAAGGCAGCCAATGCAGCAGGATTCGGAAGTGTTCTTCCGACATTGATGGTGCCAATGAACGTTGGACGTGGGGGCGCATTTGCAGACGAATCGTTTGGCAATGCTCGGGCCAATCCATTGAAGCTTTACCAAGATGTGTTCTTATGCGCATCAGATGAGTTCTTGGAGCATTCAGATCACTTTGGCCGTGATTGGAACCTACCGTCTAGACCCAGTGATGAGATCCTACATGAGCGGTTTCTTCAAACTGGCCATCATGCGATCAGGCCACAAGACAAGGCTGGTCAGACAGCGTGCACATGATCTGCCTTCAATACGGAACAAATTCGTAGCGTCAATAGCCAATAGCGTGTTGGTTCATTTTTCAAGACAGGAGGCACACCTTGTTATTTCATCCATGTCGTTGGAGTTGATTGTCCTGTTGTCACTGTTGTGTCGGACAGGTCAAGATGAGACGCTGGTTCAGCTGGCTTGTTCGGTTCAGAGGCCTTAGCAAAGGTGGGAAAGACTCTGAACTGCCAGACATTTCCATGGCAGAACTACAGGATCCTGGTAGAGCTTCACGTTACGGTGGACTTGATCAGTGTTGGACGACTGAGTTGAAGCTATGCTTGATGTGCAATGATGTGAGGGGCAAACAACGTCTACAAGCAGATAAATTTCAGAAATCTCGTCAGACTCAGGACATATTCATATTAGTTTTGTTTGTTAATTGACATTTAATATTGTTATATTGACAGACAGGGTCAAACTTGAAAAGTTTGGGTGCGCTGTGCTGCTTTCTTTCCTCTGATATTGAATGTTTGTAGCTATTCAATTCATGCTATGCCATATGCCCTAGGACAATCCAGATGATGCCACTGTCCCAGATGATTTGGACGATGTGAAGACCATAAAGAAAAAGGCTCTGGAGGCCAATGCAAATCATCTCCAACTCTCGACTGTGATCTTGCAGAAGTTTGATTTGCAGACCAAGGGACGCATGTTTCTTCGTCTTTGATACATTTCCTATTTATTTCTATTTGTCTGATGTGTGATGATGGAATTCTACTTGAATTCAGTCAGCTCAGTCAGTCAGTTTGAGCTATCAAAGGTTAAGTCAATCCAGATTTGATTTGACTCATCAGTCAGAGGTTGGACTATTGTCAGACTCCCATATTCAAGACTCATCTGAGAAACATCCACAGCCGACAAGAACTTGCAATTTCAGGCATCGCGCGCAAACTTTAGCTGGCTGGGAGATGAGATTGCAGTGCTTTTTGGACAGATTCACAACGAGGTTATTCTACGTCGAATTGAGCGTTGTGGTGCTGAAGTCAGTCCAGAAACGACCGCTTCCAACGCAGCAATCTTTTGGCGTTTGACAGTAGCAACTGCATCCGAAAGATCTTGGTTCATGCTTCACTACTCCCACACCCTTCCAGAGATGCTTGCGGGTATTCTCAGCAAGCACCGTGGAGACTCTTCAGATTGTTTGGCTAGATTTGAGGAATTGGGTCGAGCTTTGATAGAAGCCGAAGACGCCATGCGTGATCCTGATCACGATGACCGTGTTGCACATCGATCAGAATTGAATTCTTTTCTTTGCTTTTGTTTTGTCTGTCAGCTTAAAACCAACGCAAACAGCATCTATATAACAAGCAAACTGCAGTAGTCTTGGTGACCAAGTGGCTTAATGTTTTAGCTATGTGTGTGTTATTTTTGGTTGAGCCTAGGCATTGTCAGAAGCGTTGAAGCTGCTGTGGTGGCCCAAACTGCCTCTCATACGACTCATACGACTCCTCATTGCTAAGTCTCAACGTGGTGGATGGAAGCTTGCGACTATTTGGGAATTTAGATGGCGATTCTTCAGTGGACTGTCAACGACAAAAGCCACACAGGAGGACATACTCCAGGAACTGGCCAACACATCCCGAAGCAATCGAAGGAAAGACATCCGCTTGAACAGAGCTATGTTCGTTGCTTCCACGTCTGAGAGATTGAAGAGTGTGCCAACTCATGTTCTCAAGCTTCAACAGAACGATATTGCCCTCTTTGGGGGGGAAGCATCAAATCACGGTAGACTCCTTTGTTCCACGAAAGTTGGCCAGTGACCAATGGACCGAGTCAACTGTGGTGCAGCAAGCCATCGACAGGCTAATGTCGCAATCTGACTTTCTTGAGGAGACGGTCGTTGAGTCGGTCGACGAGTCAGTCAGTATTGACTTATTAATGTAGTATCTATATTGTTATTTTTCAAAAATATGTGTGTCTGACCTGACATTCATATTATTATTAAAATATATAAGACTCTGCGACTGCTGCCCAGCCGCACAGACAGCCGCAACTTGAACTTGACAGGATTCAAAGCCAGCCGGCACAGAGACGGATGAGAAAGCCGTCGCATCTCTCTCTGCGCTTCTCTATTGCCGAGACTTCTACTACAGCGGACTATCAACCTTGTGGGCTGGCTGCACATTGCAGCGGGGCTTGTTGTACTTCAGGAAGCAGGACAACACAATTCTGGTTTGCCTGGGCTTTGTTGAGTACACTGCCATTGGGTGGGTTCTGGATCAGGTCACTCTGGGAGATGATGTTTATTTCAAGTCTCCAACAAACATTGATACTCACGCTGCTACTTTAAAGGTCGCTTTCAGTTCTTGCATTGCCAGGGCTTGAGCAAGGGCGTGGAAACTGATGACAGCGAGGAATTTGCCGGTGTCCCCTTCCAGTTTTGTTTCTGAGCTTTGATACGTCATTTTTTGTTCGACCATTTTATGACACATGACTACGGTGGTGGTCTGTGACTAGAATGGAAGTTGAATGAGACCCATGTCAGCTGACTGACACTGGCTCCAGGCTGTGGCAACGACCTCCCCCGCGAGCTACGTCAGCATGGATGTTTGCTGAAACAATCAGGGCAGCATGAGACTTTGCTGAGGCACATGCTGAAGTGCAAGAGCATGATCGGAGTGACAGAAGACAGACTGAAATCCATCATTCACCTTTTGAAAGTCAAGATTATCAAGATGGGAGAGAAAACAGTTCCCCGAAAGTCCTTGATATGGACAATCATTATGACAGTTGGTGGGGACATGTCGCAGGAAGAAAAATCAGAGTTGCTCATGTCTCTG
>CAXAMN010004736.1:168830-191636 GCA_963970005.1 Durusdinium trenchii
GCTGCAACGCGTGAAAAAAGACCGGCGGCTGTGATTATATATATATATATACACATGGACATAGACATCCCACATCCCCTCATTCCAAAAATGCCTCATCCCACATCCCACATCAAAGTTGTTGTAGAAGTATCACGCGCAGTATCCCACAAATGTCAGGCCTCCATCGCAGATGCCAAGACGGGTCAATCCTCAAACACCTGAGCAATGACATGCAACAGTCTTTGTAAGCTAGATATTACCTTAATATCTTAACCTTTGACTAGTGCAATCTATAGTTCATGAAGACTTGCACCTGCTATCCCCCAACCTCTAAGCCTTACTTTGTGACTCTTTGCAACAGTAACTCTGAGAAGCTGGCAGAGGATGTCAAAGATCTTCAAATTGAGCCCGCCCTACTACCCGCCCCAGCCCGCAAGAAACAACATCGGAAAAGCAATCAGAGATTGATTTGACATTCTGTATCTGACATCTTTGATACCATCTGACATCTTCGACATCCACACCTGGATGGAAAACAAATCAGGAAAACAGAGTAGAACAATCCTCATATATTTTGGCACTGTAAAGTAAACAATCTGATCAAACTCTAAGAGGTGAATTTTAGAGGTACAGTCTTATATCCCACATGATGTGTGGGTTTTTCATCTAAAAGTTCAATTAAAAAATATGGCAGGGTTGAACATTGCAAGTTCCTAGACTAAATTCCTTCCTTTCCAGTCTTGCAGGCACAGCTTATGTGGGCTCAAATGTAATGGACAAGTCTAAGTACTGGCTTGTGAACACTATTTGCCAAAGTCAAAAAAATATATATATATGTGTGTTGCACTACATTATGGACAAGTAAAGACAGCTGCTAGTTGGAGAGTCAACACACGTTGCTGATGGTGGTGAATCGGCTGATAGTTGCTGAATAAGACAGTTGAGAAACATATTTGTCCCACTCCAACTCTGAAGTTTCATGATGCTCCAAAAACACATCTCGAAATTCCACATTAACTATACTTCGAGTGATCCCAGCCCTGAAAGTTAAGGTGATTGGCAAGGATTGACACAATGTTTTGACACTTGTTCTGGCATCAAATCTGGTTTGTGCTCTGACACATCTATCTATCATTGTGTTCTGACATCTTTGGTGGGGCAATCTGTCCTATCTGATGTGCCTGTTTCTCAATTATGCCAGAAGATATGTACCACACATACAAAGACCCAAATGCTATGAAAGTTTTGAATACCTTGGTGATGGCTTTCATTTGGTTTGAAGACTCCACTTTGTGGAGCTTTTGGCCCTCTAGCCATGGATACCCCCAGGGGTGCGCCGAACTGCGCAAAGGGCGAGGTCCCAAAGAGTTCGCCCAAGGAGCTCTAGACCATGTGGCACATGTTGGGCTCAGTATCACTGCCTGAAAATATCCTGACTTCAATTTGTCCAGAAGATCTTGTTGCAAGGTTTCCTGGAGCAAATCCTGTGATGGATCTCAAGCAATGTCGTAAGCGTGCACGTCAATGCTGATGCGCCCCGATGAAGCCTCCGCCAGGTGCTGAAGCACCTCCGGAATGCGTGTATCCCTCTGGGAACCGGCGAACAAGTACAGCACCCTGAATTCAAGTTTCTCACCAGTATTTTCTGCCTGCGCCCCTAGTCAGGCGCTGGCTTTGGGATCCTGTGGATGCTCAAAGGTTGGGTGGCCCGGGTCGAGACAAATACGGCAAGCGTGGACTCTTCCGCAACCTCCCTTGCAGCCCTCCTGTGGGTTGCTCCATGCGAAGTCGACCCGTGAAGCGAACCGCTCTTGGGTTTTCCCTTTCCTTTCTTTCCTTTTGTTTTGCCTTTTCCTTTGCCCTTGTTGGCCACCGTGTCGTAGGGGTGCTGCCGCTCTGCGCCCTTTCCTCTTTGTCGCCAGGGATCATGAAGTGACTGAGCTGCACTTGAGACAGCAAGTGGCGTGCTGAAGTGTCGCTCCCTGATATCTGAATCCTTGGTCTTGAGCATCAGGGCTTTCGCAAGATCCATCCCCTTGCTCACGTGGTCCATCGCCTCCTTTCTCATCTGGTACTCTTAGCGCATTATCAACTTCAGCGATGGGCGATGCAAGCTGGTTCCCTCCACCGTCTGCGCCTCCATCATAGAGACATCCTTCCCGCACAGGTAGTTGAGGTACTCCAAGGAAGTGAATGGGTTGACATTCTTTAGCACGTCCTTGTTCGGGAATCTAAACCTAGCAAATACGAAGTGGTTGATCATCAACATGATCTTAGACCGAAATTCTTCCAAGTTGGTCGGATTGGCCGTCTCCACCTTCGCCTTCTTGATCTTCAACACCCCGCTCTTGGCTAGGCGGATGTTTCCCGTTTCAGCCTCATCATCTTCGTTCCTCGATCCAAAGTGGCGCAGGCTCATGGGCCTCAGCTCACCCGAGTCCAGCTGTTCGCACAGGTCCTCAAAGCTGGGTTTTCCCGGACACTCCGTGTCCTTACTTAAGTTTATAGAACCGCTTCTGGAACTCCGCCCTGTAGAGCTGCATCTCCAATGCTGGAACCGTTTTGGGTGCCCTTTGAGCTTCTGCTTATTCTGCGTCAAGCTCATCTCTCACGGCCACTCTCTTCTTGCAGGACTGCCATGCCAGGAAAAGAGTTGCGAACTTCACCGCGTCCGTAGGCCTTGAGCCTATGTCGATGCCCAAGCTCGCTTTCGCAAGGTTCTCCAAGGACTCTCGATCGATGGCCACTGCTGATAGCATCGCCAGGTTATTTCTGATGCCCAGGTCAAAGAGCTTGGCCTGCGCCTCTAAGGTCCAACAGTCCTTGCATGTCCGGTGGGAGCAATGCGACTTTCGAGTCGGTCACAAATCCATGGCTTCTCCGAGCGGGCCCTCCGAGCCATCTTGTTTATTAAGTCATGAGTCATTATGTTGTTTATTTTGGAGTCGGAACGTTTATCATCGTTTCTGCCGCAGGGGGCTGCCGTGTACATCAGGGGTCGCCAGTTTTCCATGGACAAACATCGCGTTTGATCAGTTGGTGTCGTTCTTTATGTTTCTATCCGTTTGGCTTATGTATAGTCAGCCCATTGTGGGTTTTCCGGCCACTCTCTTCGTGAAACCTTGTGATACGCTGCCCCAGGTGCAGCCGGCCATCTTCGGGTCCTTCTCGCTTTCTGTCACCCATTGATGGCTCCATCGCGGATGAGGAGGCGAAGCGGTTCCGATGCAGAACGTCTCGAACTCCTGGGTCCTTCTTGATGCTGGAGATTTTTGGACGATTGCCCTCAAATCAGGGAAAAGATCTCACTGACGACTAGTTACTGATGAGACTGAGAGCAACTAATCGTGTTCAACAGAACTACGACCCAATAGGGAGGAATCATGCACAATTCCTCGGGTGTTGCTGTTTGACTGTTTGACCGCTTTTCCAGCCATTTCATGCCAAAAAACGGGGGCTGGAGGCAAGTCCGGTGAAACAGCACCCGTTGAGGTGGCATTCCAATCATTGATCCGCGAGTGACACCTGCAGGGACATCCCCACCAAAGTTACATTATGCTGTGGGCTGAGGTGCCAACTCCGGTCCATAGAGCAAACAAAGCTCCTCAGAATGGCGGTATAGGTTTGATTGCGCAACTTTCTAATTCTGAACCGTCGTTGTCTCGGGATCTTCGGGAACAGATTCACGCAGTGATCGTCGCATGGAAATGGTGAGTCCACCTCTTGTGGCCAGGAAGCGGTCCATCCTTCAGTGCTTGCAGGGAGGGAGCAAAACTTGAGGCCTGGAGCAACGACCTGGAAGCTCTTTGAGCTGTAGCTGTTGGTGTATATTACGAATGGGCTCAGAACTCACCCAACAATGTGTGTTGTCCCTTCTCAGTGGTGATAGTTGATAGAAGCGAGTTGACATTGTTGAAGAACATTATCCTGCTTGTTTTGGGGCTACAGTGCAGCACGCAGCATGCTACATGAGTGTTGTGTCAACGAAGAGCGGGCCGGTGCCCGTTACTCCTCCTCAGGTGTGGCCTGGTGGTGGCGGACCTCAACAAGCGAGGAGTTGTCAGGGTTCCCAGTAGTGGGATAGACCCCTCCCTGTCAGAGACAGCGGGTGTGAATGAAGCCCATGCCACATAGAAACTACTTCCAGTGGAGGAGGAAAGACATGATGTGTATGACACATTGGTTCGTTGTGCATAGAGACGTTGGGCAGGTGATGACCTCTAGGGCTGAGCACGGGGGGGTCTGGACCGAGTCAGCCACTGAGACATTTTGAGTCAACACATCGGCACATGTAGCGAGGCAGAGTGCTTTGAGGAGTATGGGCTGAGGCGGCAATATTCTAGCGTGCGCTTGGCTGTGGCGAGAGCTCCTGGTAGTCAATTCTTCACGTTAACGATGCAATTGACTACCTATCATGGATGTCAACCTGTCATGGTATTGACCCACCGCCTCTATCATTTGTATAGCCAGTGCTCCAAATCATGTGAAAAGATTTAGTGTAACTCGCTCTTTCGTGGTGAGTCCTGCAGGGACTACTTCGATGAGTTTGGGCAACGAAGATTCTCGAACCTCTCGATGTCTGTGGCTGCTCGCAGGCGTGTGGTTGGAGATAGAGAGAGAGAGAGGGTAGGTGTTCGCGTGCGGCGGGACTGGTAGTTGCGAGGGCATGGGGTGTTGCTATGACGGATGAAGGTGGGTCCGGCAGATTCTCTAAAGAATGCGCCAGCCCCAGGTCCTGCTTGACCCTGCGGAGTTGGTTGATGCAACCTGAGGCATCCACAAGTGTCGAAAGCCTTTGGTTCCACGGCCCAGCACATCAAGACAACCAAGGAGGCACACCTTTTTTCAGCAATCGCCTATCGTGCCTCGTTTGCAGCGCAGTGTGTAGTCTTGCGGAGGCTATATCATAGTCCAAAAGTGCTTATATAAATGTTCAGGCTTCAAACGGGGATGACTCACCTGACTCAGGCAAAGCGAGTGCGATGATTGAGCAGGACAGGCAGGCGTAGCCTTGGCAGCATATGATGGTGGGCACATTGGTTCTGAAAGCGGGAAAGAGGGCACTGCTCAAGCTTTTTCCCTGGAACAAAGAGGTTTAGCAGACAAATGGTTAGAGGCGGTCAGGAGCAATCAGAGCTTGCGGAATCATCATGAGCCTGAGGCACAGAGAGAGGAAGGAGGTGCAGTTCAGGCCAGCCGAAGACGATGGCAGTAGAGAAAGGCCCAGGTGCCACAGTGGGTAGCCTACAGTGTAGGTAAACGTAGCTTATAAGTTATAAGTATTTATAAGTTATAAGTATCATAGCAGAAGCTCTGCTGGTGGGCCTCCCTGCTGAGCTTCTGAACATTCTGGGCTGAGCCTCTTCTGGAAGGTTGTGGAGCGCGTGGTGCCTGGTGGGATGGACAGTGATGGGGGAGGGTTTCCCAGCTGTTTTTGGGTCATGCATCCACCAGGGGCCTTGCCAGTGCGGAGAAGTACCGGACCTCAGAGGTGGCGCGGCGCCAGCTCCAGTTAATCCGACACGGATTCCCACCGCTGGAGGAGACGAAGCGGGTGGTTGCCGTGACAGATTGGATGGCCTCCGACCTAATAGCGATGGCCTCCAACCCAATAGCGATGGCCTCCAGCCTCCAACCTAATAGCAACATGACTGAACGATCAAATGGATGCCAGCTCTTAAACTTAGACGAGCTCTTAGACTAGGTGGGCTGGACACTTGGTTTTGCCCCGGGGTTCTGCGATTTTACACGCAAGGCACTGCAACGGCTGCTGCTCTTGTTCCTTGTTCTACATCTCCACAACTAAGTAATGTTACATACACCTTTGAACTTTTGTCGAGCAATGTCGAGCATCTAGAAGGGCTTTCTCTCCACAGTTCTGTGGCCATTTGCATCCATTCCACACTTCTGCCTCGGCCAGGAAAATGGCCTCTCATTTTTGCCGCAGGGAATGACTGAGGAGGCTGTGGGCGTTTGGAGCCACACATTGCCGAACCATTCTGGGAGATAGGATGATGATGGATGATGTGATATGGCTGTGAGTCAAAACAGGGGGACCTTGGTTGACCACCCCAAAATGACCAGCAGAGACTTCCAAGGATGTCAACCTTCCAGGGTTTTGCCTTTTGGTGCAGGATTTGTTCATCAACTGCAGGACGGGCCGGGATGGATCATGAAGGTGACCAAGATAATCTTGGTCTTGGTGGTGCTGGCCTGCGGCCCGCAGTGCTATTGAATGCCAGCTGGTGCGGGTGAGGAGCAACGATGGTTTTCTACCACCAAGATGGTTGTGCTGTGGCTGATTCCTCGCACAAATTCTCATTGTAGCCTCTCGCGGCCTACACAGCAAACCCGCCGATGCGAATGGAGAGTAATTACATTCAGCTCCTGCACTCGTCTTAGAGTTTAAGCTCTTGACGGACAAGATCGGACGAGCATGGTTGCTCCGTGTGGCGTTTCTCACTAGTGTTCACACTTCAAGCAACCAGCTGTCTACCCCCGGTGCCCTAGCTGCACAGCATCATGCCTGCTCCAGGTGATGCTGCCCTTGGAGCCGAGCTCCCGGCAGCAAGAGCGGGACAACCGGAAGCTTCTCAGCCGAACAATCAGGAGAAGACAAAGAGGGGGGGAACTGTTTGAAGTATGTGGGTATACAGTGTACATGAAGGAGGACCAGGGCAGAGGCCTTGGAGGCCGAAATCCAGCTTAGGCCCAAAGTAGATCGGCAGATGATTTGAACAGCCCTCAGCAAAAGGGCATAGCAGTCTTTCAAAATTTCTGAAGAATGAAACCAATCCAGCACCAATCGAACCCCCCAAAATAGATCAAAATAGTTGTGATTGTGGCACGGCACGCTATTTCCTCACTGCTGTTGCATCGAAAGCCGCATGTTTCCGGCTGAGCAGATGAGGCGCAGCGAGAGGCACAATGTGCAGCCTGACAGTCAAAGGGGTGCTGCGTTGAGGTCTTTCTTGCTGATGCCACTCATAACACGCGAGCTAGACATGAGGCACACACGGTTACCTTGACTTGGGCTGACCTGACCCACGCAACCCTTTGTTTATCGATATGCAAGGATGCTACTTTGCTATCAGTAATAGAGAAGATAGAGAAGGCCCTAAGCAACCTAACAGGATATCCCACTCTCAATATGGTTTTTGGATGGTTGTTTTGTGCAGCCGTGGAGTGGTGCAGGGCAAGCACTTGGAGCTGCGTGTTTCCCCCGGCCCAGGTACCTGGCCGAACGAAATCCTCAGAGCCTTGCCATGGAACTGCTCCACGTCGACAGCGGTGTAGGTTTGTCCGATGCTTTGTTCTTAGTAGGTTTTTAAATGTTCGGGTTCACACGACGTGCCTTGGAACAAGCCCACACAGCCCGAGGACCGTGTTTTTGGTTGCTTGGCCTGGACAACAGGGAGGAGGTTTGGTGCGCTGCCGGAGAACTGCATAGAACTGCTACGGGTCCAATTGGTATAGTTCGTAGTCATCATCATCCTGACAGATGCTAGATCGGGAAGTGCCCGGGCCCTAATATAAATGCACGCATTGTCACGCTGAGTGTTGAGCATGCAACATATTCTCCTCCAAAGAGAGCTGCCACAATATTGCCATACTTCAGGCAGACAAAAGTTCATGCTGTTAGCCGTCTTCTAAAAATAGAAGCGCGCTGAGGTCAGCGGCGGGTCGAATTAACAAGTCCAACTTTTGTGACAGGTGTGGGACAGTCAATGATCACACCGTTTTAAATCTATAGTGATAAAGGCTTTCCGGGGTCAGACATGACCGTCCACACCACACCATCCCTTGTCAGATTGCGTAGGACTCTAGGAGATAGGGCTGTGATGAGTTCCAACTTCAACCAGCGCAACTTTCGTTTGGCCAGTGTATGCCATACACAAAGCTGTTGCCTGCTGCTGCTGCTGCTGCTGGTGCTGCCGCCCAAACATGGTTCCATCTGACCATGTTTTTCCTAGTTTTGGTTCGCAAGAGCAATCCCCTGCCTACCTTCTCAAGAGGATGGACTCGAGCTATCACCGGAGAAGTCTCACTTACTGAACTGAGGTTAAGAGGCAAGGTTGGGTCTTCAACTACGATGATGTGCAGGGCATTCTGGAGAAGCTTGAGGGATGGATGGGCGCAGTGGCCCTCACACCTATTTGGGGCATCGACAGGCGGGGATGGCAGCGATGAGTAACCTTGTGGTGAACCCCGATGTCTTCCCCTCAAATCGATTATTCTTTTTTGAAAAGCAAGCGGTGGCTCGTCGCGCTGGAACGGATGCAGCGGCCGACTGAGCGGGGGAGTGCTTTTCTTTTTATATATATATATATATACATGTTTTTTTTTGGGCCTTCAGGTCGACCTTCTCCCAGCTCTTGGTGGACCTGAACCTGCGGGACAAGGAGAGTGGTGGAGTTGCTCCCTGGTGCAAGGCCTCCATGAACTCAGATCCGTGAGACCCAAACAAGGTGGAGCCGTTTCAGTTGAAAGGGTCTCATGGGTATGGTCCGTCTTTCAATGGCCCCCCCCCAGCCAGTGGCTCAAGGGCTCTGTTTTTCCTGGCGCATGATGGTATGTTCGGCTGACCATTGTGGGGTGTTGGGTATAGGCTCTCCCACGAACTGTGCCAGATCTCGCCAGAGCTCCATAGAGCCGTGCCCACTGACGAAAACGTGTGGACTTTTGGACGCGGCAGGATCGTTTGCCGTACATCTGGGCTCATCAAGTCTTCGATGCGTACGCCAAACCCACTCGCCTGGCCGCGGGCGACCCGGACTATGACGACACACCGGAGCGGGCGGGCTTTTGGATGGCATGGGCCAGGCAGTGGGAGGGACTACGTAGGAACATGCAGGAGTGGAAGAGTTCATAGAGTCATAGAGCGCACGATGCAAATAGTGGGATGTTTGAGCTTGAGGAGTTTGTGTAAAATTCAATGCGTTCAGTCGCGAATCACAACCATGTCCATGTGGAGAAGGGGAAAAAAGCTATTTGGGCCTGTCTGGATGAACAGCAACTTACGACTTACGATGTGCAAGCCATCACATGGTTGCAGGGCTTTGACCCATATTGATGCACCAGACCAGACTTGTCCTCTTTCAAGGCATCCCCATGTCAAGCTCAGCAGGGTTCTGCATTGCAATTCCTGCAGGAAGGCCGTGCGAGGTCTGCTTGGTGTGTGTCCAGATGGGACTTCATCGCTGTCCTGGATAGGCCTTGGTCGAAGAAATCGGTGATTTAAATGGGTGCAAAGCTGCCAGTCACCTGGTCGTGGGTTTGCCTTTTCGTTCTAAGTACGTGTCCAGTTTATGTAGAGCTGGGATGTTCGACTTAGGCGAAGCATACCTCAAAGATCCTCAAAGCATACCCTCTGAACATGCTACTACTCTAGTCTTCACGGAAGGCAGCCATTTAAGCATGGGCTGTCTCTTGGAGCCATCATGGCTCGTCAGGGGGTGTGTCGCCTTACAAAGGGTTGCTCCATCCTGCTTTCCTTGGCTGATGGACGACCAGATGGTTATCGATCAGCCGTCAGATTGGTGATACCGATCCGTGACACTGGATCGACGTACCCGCTTGTTTGCGATGTCACATCCCACTCTAACTTTCAGGCTCTTTAGGTAACTCTCAGGTCGGGTCGGCAGGTGTGATCGCTCGCTTTTGGCCGTGTTGCACGATGAAGCTTTATTTGAGACCTCTTGCTTTGCATGCTGTACTTAGGTAACTTAGGTTCTTTTTCATTAGGTTGGCGTGTAGCATGCGGCATTCATATCGTACGTGCTCTTTGTGTGTGTGTGTGTCGACTCCTGTCTCTAAGGACTTCGACCACACTAAGGATCCCTTCCCGTTTAAAGCACATCATTCACTCATGGTTGCCAGACTGTGTACAGCAGCAGGGGGCCAGGCAGGATACATCGTCGCTTGGTCAACGAAGCTGGCGATGTATCCGAGGATATGGAAATGGGACGCCATTTCCACGTACCTGCAAATTTTTTTGACCTCCTTTAAAGGGCTCTGATTCTGCTCTTGCGAGCCTTTATCTAAGTTTGTATCGCCACAGAGTCCCGCTGAGGGCTGTGGTGTGATCCCCAGCGAGGGGCGCGGCATGTGCACATACCCTTAAGGGTGATCCTCCCTGATTCCTCGGATTGCACGTGGACCCACATCTCATCTCAAAACCGAAAAACGAAGAAGTGCATGAAATCCAACGTGACATGGCTGGCATGTCCCCTTTCTTGCAGCCATGCAACTATGCTGCGCCGCTGGGCTCCTAGCTGTCTCGCAAATCCGCTGACTGGCATAGTTGGTAGTGGTTGACCCTGTGGTGGAGCTGATGAGGACATCGGAGGCCAGGCCGGGTGTGATGGAGGATCAATCGGAGGTGGTGTGGTATTGAACAGGCACTGACGGTAGTACTGCAGGTACTGGACCATAAGTCCTGCAGGGAGCTGCTGAAGTGTGCCACGGGTAGTGCACGGCGTCGGGCTCGATGGCGGAGCAAAGTGGAAGCAAGTGAGTGTGTGGAGCAATGAATGCTAATTAAAAATTGCTCGTTAAATTTTGACTCAGGCCTGTTGATTACTTAGCCGAAAACCAGTCCTATGAATATGTAGCCGCATGTCATGTCATTCTTTGGAAGAAGTTTCAGTGAGCCCTGCGGCAAATGATCAGCAATCTCTGAAGCCAAAGAAGTCCACATCCAACCCGAGACCAACCTCAAGGCCTACCGCCCGCATGGCCACACAGCCCACTTCTATGTATTATCCACCCACAGCTTGCCCACACCTTTCGACTCCGCCCTCCGCAAGTGATGAAGAAGATGACGACGACGCCGCTCAACCCCCGAAGCACACATTGTTGCGTCCCATTTTTTTCCACGCCCTCCCTCCACCAACCCTCAGAGCGCCGAATGACGGTTTATTTTTGGTGTGTGTGTGCCAACTCCTGTCTCTAAGGATTCCTACCTGTTAAAGCACATCATTCACTCTTTGTTGCCAGACTGTGTACAGCAGCAGGGGGCCAGGCAGGATACATTGTCGCCTGGTCAACGAAGCTGGCGATGCATCCGGGGATATGGAAGTGGGACGCCATTTCCACGTACCTGCAAAATTTTTAGCCTCCTTTAAAGGGCTAGTGCAACTGGGACTTCGTCCACTGTCCACTGATTCTGCTCTTGCGAGCCTTTATCTATGTGTGAAACCCTTGGAACCACAGGGAATCTCACGATTTCTCTTTTAACAGGGGAGCGGTGGGCTTCAAGTTTGCTGTGGTATGCAATCTGGACGCAGATTGCGCGTACCTGCGAGAAGATGATCACCATTCCTGTGCTGTATGTCTTTGTTCTCTTCGCTCTGGCGGCTGATGCTTCATAATGTGCAGTAGGAAATACGCAAAAACAAACTACAGCAGAACGTGGAACCAGAATGAGAGGCAGACATCTCAGCCATCCCCAAGTGTACCCCCACACTCGTTTTGAGGCCGAAATGATACAGGCAGTGCACTAACATAGAACACTGTCGTCCAATAATCCTTCCAAACAGGTCCATGTTAGTCGCACCTTGTGTCATGTTCCTGGGAAAATTTCCCACTGTTTGTCCACACTAACATGGCCCGCTCCCAGTTTTTTAACACAAATAGGACACCTCACACTAACATACCACCACAAAACATTTTCTTTTACTTTTTTTGATGATGTTAAATTTTGCCGGTGTATACCTGTCCCATTTCCTTAGGTCTTTTCTTAGGTTTGCGAGTGGCAAGCCGCAAACCGTGTCAGCACGCAATATCTCGAGTGTGTGAGTGTGTCCACGTTTGTGCATTTTTGTGCGCCAACGGGATCAGCTACACAGCGTTGGAGGACGATGAATCCACCAGTACTACTTTGAGTGATGCCTTCATATTTGATTCCGTTTGTTGTAAAGGCACGTAAAGTCTAGTTCTGACACGTGGCCCATCCGGATGTGCCAGGCTGCTGCGCACGCGCTTCGAATTGAGCCCTCGGGAGGAGTTTTTGAGCCGCCTGAAAGCGGCGCATGGCCAGTTGCGGCGGGCGACTTGGACGATCGGAATGGGTCGGGCTGTGGAAGAAGAAGTGAGGGAAGTAGAGAACAACATCCACAACAGTCGAAAGTGGAGCATGGCTGAGCAAGGCCCAAATTACCCAAATTGGAAAACAACTTTGTTGTGCAACATGTGCTACACAGACAAAATAGACTTTAAGTCGTCTATTCAAAAACAATATTTGAAGTCATGAAACATACCCATGCTGGGACCCTCAACAAGCTGAGGAATGGAGAACCCGTGAGGAGCGGCGAGTTGGGGAGTTGCCATGCCTTGCATCGGAGCATGTTTTTGGTGGGAAATTGAAGTTTCGTATATATAGCAATCTGCTATAATATGCAATAATTTGCTGTTGCCATTTTCCAGCGCGTCCCCACAAGTGGCCTCCAACAAGAGCCTGATCCGTTAAATTTTTACCAGGTGAGTCAGCAATTTGCGAAGTCCCCAGGACGAGAGCAGGACAGCTGCGCAAGCCGCTCAGCTGCGGCTGCAGTCCTGGAAGCAAAGCAACGCCTCCGACCTCGTCAACACCAATGGCTCTGACCGAGGTGAGACGGAGTAAATGCAACACCTTTTGCTCATGGGCCCATGGGCAAGAGGGTCAAACAAAAAGATTGTATGCATCTTACAAGTTTTTCCGTTTAAACATTGCGGATTGTGAGTTGCCGTTCTATTCCAACGGACCCATTCAAACTTGACCAGGAGTTCCGATTTTTTCTTGTTGGGAAGTGAGATACCGCCTAGCCGGTCCCAGACCCAGGGGCGGCAAGGGAGTGGGCTGGATCTGACTTTGTCCGCCAGCGAAGTGACCCAGCCCCAAATCCATGGTAGTCTGACACAGACTCCTGCCTCTCCTGAGTGTTGAATTGATGAAGGAAGAACATTGAGACTTCCAGGGTTTGCTGGGGGGAAGTGAATCATGCAAGTCCCACATTCTTGGGTGTTTTACTATTTGTGGAGTGTGGATTCTGGGTGCATGTGTGCCGCTTTCCAATCAAGAAGCTGGGACATTCATCAGTTGCTACGACGGGGTGATCCTTCAGGAAAGAACGGCAAGATGAAGGACCGCAATTTCTGGTTTTCCGTGCTTTGCGCTTTGCCAGTTTTCTACTGTAAATGCCAAAATTGGAAGGGTAGGGGCATTGGCGTCTTGTGATCACCGAACCAAGCCACCCTCGCTATGAAAACCATCCAGAAAATGGACGCTCAGACAAAGGAGAGAAAGATTGCATACCTTCCAATTTGCCAGGCTAATTATCTAAGATTGTTGAGCAGCAAAGAGCAGTCTCTCCTCCACAATCGGCTCCAAATCAACCTGCTGATCCGTCGCGCCCAATCACACTTGCGAGGAGGAGGAATGTATCAGAGAGAGCCAACGTTGGAAGTTTGACCGGCACGCGTGCTGCAGCTTGGCTTTCCCAGCAGATAGGATGACACCAAACATATGGGGTCGCAAAAGATGTGACTCCCGAAAGGCTCCCCCCCTCTTGCGGCTGGGCATGTTAACCTGTATTCACAAGAGCCTCCTGGAGCACTGGTGCAGAAAAGACACCGGATTTGTCTTAGATCTTGAAGGGCCGTTCATCGGATTGATCAGTGCCATCCGGATTTGACGATCCTGTGGTGGGCGATTCGATTCTAGCATATCTGAAACTTTGAGCTTCTTGCGTGGGGGGTAGTTAGAGGTGGTTGCGGGATGACAGACGAAGCCCACTGAAATGGGGGGAGGTCTTGTTTAGAAGGCGTATGAGTTTGCCAGGGTTTGTCTTGAATTCAGAACCATTCCCAAACGGCCCTGTTTAAGAAAAGGTTCTTTGTTGTGCACCTCCAGCCGCGTACAGCCAGCTTTCTTCGACTAACTAGTGCAGTGCATATACTGCCTCAGGCATGATGAAAGAGCCAGAGGCCTCGCAGGGTCCCAGCCTTGTCCAGGGCAACAGGAGGGAGTTGGGAGAAGCTTCAGATGTAGGAAAGACTGTCATGATGAAGAGACACATTGTAGGAATGTGTTGTGGAATGTTTTGACGACGTTTTGGCAGGTATTTGCGGGTCTAATCTTGGTCATGAGGTTGGAGATGAATCGCATTTGACAGTGACTGGCAAGAGTAGGTTGGGTCCCGATGGTAGGCAAGAGTGCACGGTACCAGGTTCACTAAGAAATCGAGTACCTTTGTATATATATATATATATAGAGTATAGGCAGGGCTTCTTTCTCCTCCCATCAGCGTGAGTGGCCGCCACAAGAGGGTGCAGCCTACGCCATTGTCCCGCCATCAAGGGGATGGGAGGACGGTAGGACGGTAGGCAGCAACGGTCCTGCACTCACAGACTCATGGAGTTGGTCTACAGGAACCTATCCTGAGTAATTATTTAATTCCGGATCATCCTGCTGGGACTGGCTTCATTTGGTTTCCACGAGTGACCGTTAGGCTGTTGGATCTCTTCAGGATGTGAGGAGTGACATTTTGATCAGCGACCCTGCCAGTGGAAGCATAGTTTCTCAAGGTGCCATGCTTGGGCCACCGACCTGAGAAGGAAGTTCCTAAGCTACTGTATATCTGTGAGCGTCGAAGGAACCCCATGCGTTTTAACGGTTTCTGGCTGAGTGGTTGGTGGGCATGAAGAGTTGTCCCTTCGTAGCCACATCCCTTCCCATGAGTCGCTGACAGGTCATGCAGATCGTGGAACAGTTTCGGCATGCCTTCACGGTGATCTTCGAGTCTTACGCCAGCGAGACCAAGGCGCAAAGTGTTGCGCTGTTTTCCGCTGACCTGGCACGGTGAGTTGGGTCCCATTTATATAGGTGCCTATTACTTGCGTTGACAGCCGATAGTTACACAATTGAGGTCTGTGACGCATACTTTTGGTGTTGCTCGGAGAGACTTTTAAAGGTTTAACCAGCATTGTCTCTGGCCCACAGGTTGGTGGTGGAACTACTATGAACTACGTATTTGTGAACAAGGGACTCACACGAATAGAACTGGAACCGGAGAGGTTGACTTAATTCGAGGGGAATAATGGGGAATATATATATTATAAAGACAGATATCTATATTATATCTATATACTTATAGGTGACCGGGGCCTGAACCTCCATGGATGTTCAGTTCATCGTGCTTGACCCCTTTTCCAAAAAACAGCACCAGGCGTGCAGCAGAAGGATCTTTTGTGAAGAGGGGCGGCAGATTGAGCACTTGGAACGATATGACCGAGCTTGGTCCCCCAAGGTTGACTGCCCGAGGGAGAGCCTTCTTCAAAACACCCTTCACAAAGAGGGAACCCCCTGCCCAACTCAAAAAAGCTTTTACTGTATATACTATACTCCACTCTGCACGTGGATTCAGCTTTCTTCCTCCGCTCTCAACCCTCAACATCTCTCCACTTTTGGCAGGAGAAGAAACCTCACATGAACGCCATGGACTTGGTCTCTTTCTGCTATGATTTCTGCCTGGTGCCCAACCTGGTGCCGCGCCATGAGGTGAAACGTGCCTACCAAGCGGCGATTCTGGTGGAGCGGCAGGAGGTCTCCTTGGCCTCCTCGTTGACCTCAGACCTGCCGGCTGGAAGCACAAATTGGATGGGCGCCCCAAACCTGAAGAGAAAGGAAGAAACAAGGAAAGAAAGAAGGACATGAGAAAGAGAAGACTTGGCAATGGCCTCCAACCTAGAAGCGATGGGATGGGCGCCCCAAAACCGTCGGACATCCCTGACACGACGGTTCTTTCACCGGTGCTTTCAGTCAAGACCTGGCTCTTGCGAGACTGATGATTCAAAGGTTTTGTCAGATCATTTTCCTATGTAATTGAGCCTGGTTTTGAGACCTGACTTCTTGTTGGGGGTTGACACCGCTACGACCGGAGCCACCCGAGGTCGACCCTCTCAGTGCCGCGGAACTCGAAAGGACAGGAGATCGGACGCTCCGCCTCAACGGGGCGCGCCAAGCCAAAAGCCACTTCGGCCTTGAAGGACCCGGGGATTTGGGATGAGATGATAAGATGAGCGGGGTGTTGTTCATTTTTCTTTCAACATTTAGCATCCAGACATCCATGATCATCCACTTCGAACCGCGGAACAGTTCGCACAGCTTCCACAGCTTTTGAAACATGGCGAGACCGCCATAACACGTTGGCTCAAGAAAACACACGCCCGCACACAGCGCTACTTCCATGGGTTATGAGCCCAAGCCATGACATCGACCACGATGAGAAGGAGACGTTCGACCTCGAAGGAACCAACAGCTGATGAACAGCTCGAGGCGATGTTGGAAGCTGCCAGAGCCAGAGAAGCTCAGCCGAAGAGGGCACAAAGCCTGGAACCGAGCAGGACTATGACCCCATCCTTGAAGAGGACTTCGTATGCAGCGGTGACGAAAACTCTGGGGGAAAGAAGGGCAGCGGAAGAACAACGAGCACTGCAGGCGCCTGAGGAGCCTCGTGAACTTGGACCTCGAGGACCTCCGCAGGTGTTCATGCCGATGGTTCCTCCATTGCCGGCGTTTCCACAGATGCCTATGGTGGGTGGACTACATCAGGCACTACCTGCACCACCAGGTCAAGGACAAGGTGGAGGGCAAGAGGGTGGCGGCGGCATGCCTTCTCTTCTGCGACCGCTGCAAGAACAAGCATGGGGAATGCTCGCGGGGCTAGAACAACCCTATCCAGGAATGTGGGGGAATGGAGGGTCTATGGAACAGATGCCAGTGGCACCTCAGGGACGTCGTGAAGAACTACCTGAAGGAGTTCCTCTTGCTGGGGGGCCCGGGGGAGTTGAGCCTCACTAGAAAGGTGGTGGAGGAGAACGAGTTCTCGAAGAGACAAAGGGTTCTGTGAAGAGTTCACCACTGAATCCCTGGTCCGCGGAAAAGCTGCGGGACCTTCGTGATCAAGCTCTTCCAGGTGATCCTCGGGGACAAGAACATCAGCTTCGTGGTGGTAGTGACCAATTTGAGCGTCTTCGTAAACGATGTTTGAAGGAGGCTGAAGCGAAGTTCCAAGAAGAAATTCACAAATTGGGACCACAGAGCTCGAACTCGTCGTTCCAATCGGCTGTCGAAGCTCCTGGAGGAAAAGTTCAAGGAGAAAAGATCCAACCAGGTGGGGAGGCTAAGTGGGAGGCTAATGGACATGTGAAGACCACTGCACCCATAGTCAATGGGTCCCAATGGCGTCGGCATGGGGTCTGTAGCATATCCCTGGCCCTATATCCTCCTGGACTAGCGTGTGTGGCATTTTTCCGAATGGATATTCCAATCCATCAAGTGCACCTGGCATGTGGATGCCAGCTGAGGAATCACTGGGCGATAATGCTCGGTCGGTGGAATTGCCGGTGCTGGGCCTAGAGGCTACAGCACTGACGTTTGGTGACTGGTTGACTACCTTGGAGCCCATTGTGTCGGAGATCAGCCAAGGAGCTAGTCATTGGTGGCAGCTGACCCTGAAGAGTGTGGAGCAGGCCTATGAAGCCTGGTTGGTTGCAGACTCCAACGGCTACGTCTTGGTCCAGCTGTCTCGGAGGAGGCGAACAAATGGCCTCGCGCAGAAAGGGGGATGCTTAGCCTGTTGCTGCAAGCGGTGCCAGACACCGTTCGCTCGGAGGTGCGGCTCGAAAGATGAATGTGGCTCAGGTGTTGTTCACCCTCTACATCAAATTTCAACCTGGAGGACAAAGTGAACGGATGAACCTCATCAAGAACTTGACGGAGCTCAAACTTAATTACCCACAACATGGGAGAAGTCGTTCAGGTCATTCGAACTTGGCGGCGTTGGTGGAGTCGCTCTGAAGCACTGAAGAGTTAGGGGTGCTCC
The DNA here is from genome assembly GCA_963970005.1 of Durusdinium trenchii. Taxonomy (NCBI): domain Eukaryota; class Dinophyceae; order Suessiales; family Symbiodiniaceae; genus Durusdinium; species Durusdinium trenchii. Next base: position 186,677 of record CAXAMN010004736.1, read on the forward strand.
TCCCGGTTCCTGTCGTCCTCGCAGGTGTGTTGGTGAAGGCTTCGGACCATTTGGCAAAGTCTAGAGCTCAGGTGGCGTATCGGTTGGCTACGAGCAGACAGCAGTTGCTGGTCGATACAAGGCCCACCTTGGACAACCTCAAGATCTTCGCAGAGTTCCTGCAGGCGGAGGCGGAAGAGCTGGCGATGGGAGCGGGAGCCGGAGTTGGTCAGGGAAAGGGGCCGTCGTTGAAGGCAGTGGCAGTCCAACCTACTTCGGGAACCTCTTCTACATCACTGACGAGGCCTTCGGTGTGGGAACTGGTGACAAAGACACCTGTCGTTTCTGGATGTCGGAGAAGGGGTGTCTGCGTGGCGTTCGTTGCAAGTACAAACACAGTAGATTGAGTCCCAAGGACAACCGGTGCTTCCATTGCTATGGCTTGAACCATAGCCGTACAGCCTGCCCGTTCTTAAAGAAGGAGGGGGGAAGAGGCGGTCAAGGTGGCGAAGGTCAAAGGGGGAAGCAACACAAGTAGCCCGGAAAAACCGGAGCGCGCTGCGGAGTCTTGGAGGAGGAGGCCAATGCTTCAACTTCACAGGGACATCGGCGACGGTTGAGGAAGTGCCTACTGGGTCAAAAACTACGCCTGGGGGAGGTGCTCCACAAGATGATGTTGTGAACACGGTGGGAGGTTTGGTGGGTGAGAAAATCACTCCATCGGGCAAAACTCATGGCCGCGCTATGTGATGGTGGAGAACCTGACATCAAGGTGGGACTACTGGATGGTGGGGCGACACATCCTCTCCGGACAGGACTTCCCAGTGAGTTGGCGAAAGCTGAATTGGTGCCAGTGGATCTAGCGCATGGTCGTGTGTCGCTCAAACAGGATCCGGTGACCGGCACTATTTTGGTGGAAGGAGGCATTGAGCCTATTGTTCCAGTCCGGGGCTTCATCCGAAGTGGCTTCATCCCAAGAGGGGAAAAGCTCTTCTTGGTTGCGAGATGGGTGTCCGGTGGTGGCTGAGCGGACATCTAGGAGAACTCGGATGAGGACATCATGAGGCGAGAACGCTTTCCCCAGGTGCCTTCCCGAGTGTTTCGATACATGTCGGAGAGCCAAGACTCTACTGCAGGTTCGTTGCCTTGGAATCGCAGCACGCGACGTCGACTACAACAGTCGAAGAAGATTCTGCTACACTAAGCGGGGGAGAAGGCAGAGGAATGGAAAAGATTAGAACAAGATGGATGGGAGGTGATCACCCTGGACATCACCAAGGGCAAGGACCAGGATGTTCACAATCCCCGTCTGTGGGGTTTTCTGGCGGGTTTGGCCAGAAAATGGGCCATCAAATGTGTGATCGATGGTCCTCCCTGCAGAACTGTGTCAAGAATGAGGTTCAAACGACCTGGTCCTAGACCTCTTCGTGATCGAGGGGAAGGAAGGTTTGGGTTGCCAAACCTCAGTGCTGGTGAACAGAGGTTGACCGACCACGACACGGCCTTGATCCTCAAGCAAGCTGGTATCTACTACCTGGCCGGAGAAGCGCGCATCAAGTATGATTTCGGGAGGGTGAATACGGGCTTTTCTTTTAGAATCTCCAGAGGACCCGGGGAAGAACAAACCGGGGAGTGTGATGCCTTCGTTTTTTAAAGAGTTGGGAAGAGATCCAGGTTTTGGCGGAGGAAGGAGGAAGAAGGTATGAAGGTGGTCAGCTTTGACCAAAAACCAATGGGGCACATCAGGAAAAAACCTACAACAATCCTCACCAACTTGCCCAACATGATGGAACTCCATGAGTTGAGAAGTCCACCAGGTCAAGACGAGCCTGTGGCAGAGAACCTGGCGGAGCGCATGGAACAGTCCAGGTCATGGGCACTGTGGGCGTCGGGGTTCAGAGCCGCGGTTTGGGCATCATTGAAGCTGTATGTGGATCAGTTGATGCATGAAGGTCCCAAGATTGCTAAGGCTTTGGCTACAAGGGAGAGAGAGTTGTGGGATCAACACTTTCGACAAGGGCATCGGCCTTTTCGGCGGAACTGGAACAAATGGGGTCGCAACGGCCTCATTGAAGGCGAAAAGAAGGAGAAACTATGACCTCCTCATGGTCTATGTCGGTGGACATTGTTGGACCTCTACCTCGGGCTAAGGATGTGACTACAAGCTACTACATGAAGTATGCCCTGATAGCAGTTGCATTGGTCCCGGATTTGGGGTGGGGGAAACCTACAAAAGAAGGGGATGTTGAGGAGGAACATGGAGACCAACCACAAGAAGAACCGGTTTGTCCACCTGTGGAGGAGGATGATGCAGAACCGGGGGAGTTGAACATCATGAAAGAAGAATCCCCTGAAGAAGAAAGATTTCATCAAGAACTACAAGATTCCCTGGAACCCATCGCATCCCGTGCAAAGGAGGAGGTGGTTGTGGCTATGCAGAAGGCATTGAACAACTTCATCTACGTCAACCGCTTGCACTCGGACCGCGCCAAGGAGTTGACTTCTCGGTCTATGGCCGCTTGGTGTGTGAAAAAAGGGATTGGTCCTACAACTACAGCAGGGGATGATCCAGCCTCAAATGGACATGCGGAGTCAGAGGTGCACCAAATCAAAAGAAGAGTTCGCCTGAAGCTAGCAGAACATGGTTGTGAGGTGGAGTCGTGGCCAGACGCGACCCGCTATGTGGCGGCAGAACAACGTCGTCAACGGTTGGAAAACTTGGGGGCGCCTTGCCTTCCTATGCTACCTTATCGGGGGAAGGTCTGGGTCAAGGTCAAGAAATGGCACAAAAATGGAGGACTCGTTGCACCATTTGTGGAGGCTCTCGTTCTATGTCCTAGCCACTTGGTCAATGGGGGTTGGGTGGTGCAACTGCAAGATGGTCGGGCTCTTCATGTGAGAGAAGCAGTACAAACCAATCAAGAAAATGAACAACTTCGTATTCAACAAGGGGTACAAGGGGACATGGTGCAACATGGTGCAACTACACTTGGAAGAAGAGGATCGTCCGGGTCAACCACATCGAAGACTGACTGGCAAACAGCCTTTAGCGAATACTCCACGCTTGGGGGACACTATGGCGGTGGTCACTGCTCCTGGTCCATCATCAGCGAAAGGGGAGTATTCTTCGTCGTCTTCACCGGGGAGGCTGAAAGATTCGACATCGAGATTCTGGGAAGATGCACCTGAAAATTTCCCTAAGTCCTCAACTTCGGCCTCGGGAAGGGGTGTCAAGGTAGGGCCCACTGGTATCTAAGAAGAAGGAAAGAAATACAGAAAAGAACGGGAAGAGAAGGAAGAAAGGTCTAGAGGAAAAAGGGGAAAACACAAAAGGCGTTAAGAAAACGGAACCTCCAAAAATGTAAGCTACATTTTGGGACGCCCCTAAACCGGTGGTATGTACCCAGACATTGAAAGGCAACATATGAAAACTACAAAACTAAAGATGCATCCGGGAACAGCAGCCAAGAACGTGTCCATGCAAAGACTCTACGGTCAAATGGCAACTGAGACAGGAGAGGGGAGGAACATATAAATAGGAGAAAGAATCCAGCAGTAGAATGCAGCAGCAGATTCTCATGAGCGGCTCCGTCAGGAAGCGGGTAATGGCCCTGGGCCCACTGGTATCTAAGAAGAAGGAAAGAAATACATAAAAAAAACGGGAAGAGAAGGAAGAAACGTCTAGATTAAAAGGGGGAAGACACAGAAAGGCGTTCAGAAACCGGAACCTCCAAAAATGTAAGCTACATTTTGGGACGCCCCCAAACCGGTGGTATGTACCTAGACATTGAAAGGCAACATATGAAAACTACAAAACTAAAGATGCATCCGGGAACAGCAGCCAAGAAAGTGTTCATGCAAAGACTCTACGGCAACCGAGAGGGGAGAGGGGAGGCACATATAAATAGGAGAAAGAATCCAGCAGTAGAATCCAGCAGCAGATTCTCATGAGCGGCTCTGTCAGGAAGCGGGTAATGGCCCTGGGCCCACTGGTATCTAAGAAGAAGGAAAGAAATACAGAAAAGAACGGGAAGAGAAGGAAGAAAGGTCGAGAGGAAGAAGGGGAAATCACAGAAAGGCGTAAAGAAACCGGAACCTCCAAAAATGTAAGCTACATTTTGGTATGCACCTAGACATTGAAAGGCAACATATGAAAACTACAAAGCGAAAGATGCATCGGGAAAAGCAGCCAAGAAAGTGTCCATGCAAAGACTCTACGGCAACTGAGACAGGAGAGGGGAGGCACATATAAATAGAAGAAAGAATCCAGCAGTAGAATGCAGCAGCAGATTCTCATGAGCGGCTCCGTCAGGAAGCGGGTAATGGCCCTAGGGCCCACTGGTATAAAAGAAGGAAAGAAATACAGAAAAGAACATGAAGAGAAGAAAGAAAGGTCTAGAGGAAAAAGGGGAAAACACAGAAAGGCGTTAAGAAAACGGAACCTCCAAAAATGTAAGCTACATTTTGGGACGCTCCTAAACCGTTGGTATGTACCTAGACATTGAAAGGCAACATGTGAAAACTACAAAACTAAAGATGCATCCGGGAAAAGCCGCCAAGAAAGTGTCCATATGCAAAGACTCTACGGTCAAATGGCAACTGAGACAGGAGAGGGGAGGAAAATATACATAGAAGAAAGAAACCAGCAGCAGATTCTCATGAGCGGCTCCATCAGGAAGCGGGCAGTGGCCCTGGGCCCACTGGTATCTAAGAAGAAGGAAAGACATACAGAAAAGAACGGGAAGAGAAGGAAGAAAGGTCGAGAGGAAGAAGGGGAAAACACAGAGAGGCGTAAAGAAACCGGAACCTCCCAAAAATGTAAGCTACATTTGGGACGCCCCTCAACCGGTGGTATGCACCTAGACATTGAAAGGCCACATATGAAAACTGCAAAACTACAGATGCGTCCGGGAAAAGCAGCCAAGAACGTGTCCATGCAAAGGCTCTACGGCAACTGAGAGGGGAGAGGGGAGGAACATAT
>CAXAMN010004736.1:196632-206920 GCA_963970005.1 Durusdinium trenchii
ACCATCATGAAGAAGACCGTCGTGAAGAAGACCATCGTCGTGAAGACGAGAACTTCAAAGAGGATTGCAGGGCACCAGTTGGCTGACAACAGTCCTAGCAAACGTAAAGTTTCCTTGAGACATTTGTCACTCGTGGCTTCATGCAGGAGGTGCTATCCCAAGACCAACATCCAGATCAAAGACAACAGAGTCAGAGGAGCAACCTCTGTGATGGATGGGTTTCGATGGCCGGCGCGCTTCGTTCAGCGCCTCATGAAAACCTTTAGCTCGTTTGTGGTTCTGGAGGGGTTCAGAGGGTGGCTGTGGGATGTCACTACTTGCTTCAGTGGCATTGGTTGCCCAGAGATTGTTCCATCCTTAAACCTTCAAAACTGTTTGATGACAGTAGTTTTGTGAATTGAACGGAATGACTGCAGTCTTGTCGCCATACCTCCTGTCCCAGTCCCCTGCTGCTCCTTATTGTCGTCTGAGGCTCTGATTTCCTTGCAGATGGCAATTTCAGCGGCGTTTGCTTCTTCAGGACTTCGCAAACCAATCGACTGGGGTGCTCATACCTATTGGGCATGTGAGAGAGATTTGGCATGTCAGACAGTCCTGCGCAATACTTATGGTACTTGCTGCTTTTCGGATGTGAAAGATGTAAAGACATGGTCGCCAATGCCCTGTCTTGATTCCGAAGAAACATGGTCGACTCTCAGCTGTGATTGCTAAATGAAAGACCATACCTCTGGCAACCAATGAATCTAAATTGGTTTCTATGCGATCTGATAGCTGGGGACTGTTGAATGAATAAGCTAAGGAATTCGTGTGCGAATCGCAGGCAAGGTGTTGAACAAGAGAATCAGAATGACTGTTTTTTGAAACACCTAAGAGCCATCTGGCAAACTCCTCCGCTCCTTCTGGCCAGGTGCTCCATGCCAGCCATACTCGAAGATGGGCCTGAAGCTGGGTCAGAATGATCCAAAATACCTTTGCCACCAACAGTTCTACCAGGGCTGTGAGAACCAGTGTGAGCTTCTCATTTTGGAGAACGTTACAGAGTATGACATGGAAAACGTTGTGTCCAAAGAGCTGTCATCAGGGTGGTGTTGCAAGTCTTTCAAGATTGACCCGCGATTGTTTGGATTCGCTGCTGCCAGACCACGTTGCTATGGGGTGGCATGGAAGCGGTCATATTTCCGCCCAAGCAAGGTCTTCACTTTCGAAGGGGTGATTGATAGCTTGCTGGCTACCCCGCAAATGACTGCGAAGGACTTTTTCACCCTCCCCAAGGATCCATCAAAGCTGACACCATCCAGTGTATCTCAACTGAATTGGTTTCCATCATTTTGAACACAAGAAGTCCTACAAGTGCGAAGATGTTACAAAAATCACTGGACCTCCGTGCATCGGCCTAATTGTCATGTCCTTTCATTTTGAGGCCAACCTTCAAGACTACTTGGACCCGAACGTCTTCAGCAAGGCAAAGACATGGCAGGTGGCAGACCTGGCGCAGATGGCGCGGAACAATCGAGCTCGCACCGACCTGACATTGACCACCAACTCAGGGAAGTTGTATGGGAAGGTGCCATGTCAATTCCATTCATTGACATTCATTGACATGTGTCATTTCAATGAATGTCACTGTTTTCTTCGACTATGTCTCTTTGTCCAGGAAGCGAATCGATTCCTGGAGCCTACTGAGATGCTTGAGAGTCTTCAAGTGCCCACAACACGACAGCACGCTCGACTCTGCAAGTCAGTTCGCCTTGAATGCAAAGATGTTAGTGCCACATCCTTGACAAAGATGGCTGGCAATGGAATGCACGTTCCCTGTGTAGGGGTTGCAATCATTTGTGCACAGCTTTGTTTTGTTCCAAACTAACTGGGATCCAAAGCTAATAAAATGCCTCTGCACCATGCAGTGAAGCTAATTTGGTCAAATGATAAACATGATTTGCTGCTGCAAAAGTTAATCACTGCTGGAGCCTGTGCACTGACCTAAGGGCTTGGGGTGTTGAACAATCAGGTGATGTCATGTCATGTCACTGAGTAGAAACATTTTGGCTGGCACGTGTTGGGATAGACCGGCGCTTGAACAAATGGGGAAGAGGGCCAACAAGGGCACACCGCCTCGGCAAAAGCGCCGAAGCTTGACACTTTGCCACCTTGGATAAAGAAGATGATGGATGCTGTAAGGAGACTTTAGCTGTGCATTTATCTGTTACAAAACCCATCGTGGAATACAGTACCTGACCTCTTTGCTTCTTGCTTCAGGACCTTTGACCCATTGAAGGACGATCATCCGGTCTCATGGCTCATCAAGCATCTCAAGCCCAGGGTGTATGAACCCCTGACTTCGTGGATTGACGAAATCCTTGGTGAAACAGCTTTGAAGCCATGTGATGTAGTGATGCCAGATACTTGGCTAAGCCTAAACTATGGGAACTTTGAATTCTCCTGATGTTGGATATGATAAAGTGTGCATCCAAAAGAGTAACAACCAGTTCCCCAAGGAAAGATCCCGCGTCTCCGAATTCAAGCTTCCCATTATGGCCTTTACCATTGGGATTCCGAGCGGCGGCTTGCCGATCTTGACTGACTGGGCCTGCACAGCCCAATCCGATTGGGCTGGCTATGAAGGCTGGAGAGAGGGCCTTGAGTTCAAGCCAGTCTCAGCTGGATTGAAGGGGGCCCCCCTTAGCTATGGAAAGGTTGAGGTGACGAAAGGTTTTGGAAGGCTGTCGTGCTTGCTCTTTGGTCTGGTATGCACTTATGTGCACCTCAAGAACTCTTTGACCGATGAGGAAATGGAGGAATTCAAGAAGTGCCTGGGAAGCTTTGGGGGATAGAAAGGGTCGTCCTTGGAACATCTAAGTTTCAAAAAATTCAAATGTGATGGTCTGGGTGGGAGCGTCGTCCTTTTGAACTATATACCAATGTACTGGGGTGATGCTCCGGTCCCCATCGTCGTCCCTGAAGCCAAATCGTCGCCCCAGAATCTCATGAACAGGGTAGACTAGGGTGATGATCCGGTCGCCAGCATCGTCCCAGCAGCAAACCAACGGCTTCAAAGGGTGATGCTCCGGACCAGAGCATCCAGCATCGCCCTTGAGATTTGTGAAACTTGAGGTCCCCAAGGGTGACGCAAAGAATCTCTACAGTGGTTCTCCCAGGTCCTAAGTCGAAGTCAAAATTCTAAGGTGTCACAAAGGTTTTTTGAGTTCAATCTTTTTGCAATCACTTACCCACTCACTCAAAAATACATGGGTTCGGATCTGAATTCATACCATTCCTGCGGACACTGCCTCACTTTAATCTCTTTGGGTCCTGATGGTAGTATGAGGCTGCAGATTGTTAGTTAGTGTTTCAGTTGTCCTTTGCGCTTGACCTCCCAAAACCTTGTCGGGAAACACATCATTCCAGCTAATGTGTAAGAAGCACCAAGTCGAAACATTTAAGGTGGCTGGAGACTGCAGTGGTGATCCCATGCCAGTTCGTGGAGGAAGCACATGACCAAGACTACATCTGGCGTCGCATCCAGGTCTCTCAGCAACAAGCTGAGCGACAAAAGAAGAATGTCATCCAGCTCTCGGTTCTTTTCCACAACAGAGCTGAGAACATTTGAAAGGACTGCTTGCTTACTGGTCAGTGGTGTTAATTGGGACTTGTTGGACACGCCAATGCATTCCAGTAAGTAGACATGAGGCGTGTCAGAACAATGAAAAGATGTTGACAGGACATAAGAGCGAAAGGTGAAGTATGGATCCTTATTTCACCCTTCTTTCGGATAGCCTTCCTCATTTCATCTTTCGGTCTCATGGCCTGTCAACAGATCTTGGCACATCCCAGCCATTACATGCTATTACTAGATCTGATCCTGGCAGGAGACTGGCAACACCCTAGACTATAGTGCTTGCTGGGACCAGGGCATTGAGGAATACAACTCATACGGCATTGCTGCGTCAAACCCAAGGCAGCGCATCGACAAGGCTACATCGAGCCTCATGTTTGGATTCAAGGCTTGGAAGTAAGTATCAATTAAAGATGCTGTCAGGGCGTATATTGTTTCATGTTCTACTCTGTTTAATGAGATGTTGTTTAACTATGACACATGGAGTATATTGGAACCTCCTTCGTAACCTGTCAGAATGGTGTATGCAGCGACGTGTGGCGACTTCTTCTCCAACACTTGCATGTGCACCGCTTTGCAGCTTCAGGACATGTTTTTACCACTATCAGTCCCGCAAAACGTTTAGGGCTCTGTTTCGATAGGTCAGTAACCAAGTAAAGTTGTCAAATCCCAAGAGTGACTCTTGATCGTTGCCCATTCTCCCTGCAGCCTTCAGGAAAGACAATCTCCTGGCGGTGAGGTGGCTTCTCAATGGTGTCCCCAAGACAGCTGAGGGAGTCTGGTTCGATGCTCTCCAAATGGGGGAGTTCAAACAGCTTCTATTCATGGAGCGAATCCTGTTCCTCTTCGATGTGACGAAGGTGAGAGCTGGAAAAGCTCAGATTGTAAGGATCAACTCCCAGCAATGGCACTTGGAAGCTGACATTGCATGCCTTGGGGGGCATATCATGACTCTGGCGAATTTCAGGAATGACGACAGCCTGAGTCTTTTCCCTCCTGATACCATGGCCACAGTGAGGAAACGCTTCATTGAAGGGAGTCTCGCTTTATCAACAGTACAATTTGGTAAGTTAATGAATTCCTTTTGATCAGTAGAAGAGTTTGGAATTGGTGTATTGAAAGTCTTTTGCTACACACGCCCCCCAACCTCAGGGATTTCCATGATGAGCTGAAAATGCTGGTGGAGTGCCATCCTCCTGGGTTTCGTGCGAATGACACTGACCTTTGGCGAGAAAACATGCCTGACACCGTCATGAAGGATTCCAGCTTGGTTGCAGCAGACCCTGAAATCTCCAAACTGGAGCAGTCCAAGAACAATGCCCAGTTCCAAGCCGACTCACTTGCATTCGCCAGGGACGCTGCTCAGGTTGCTGTTATGTTTCAGAAGACTCAACAAAGTGAGCGATCTGCACGCTTGGCCCGTGTGATGCACTTGAAGCAGGAAAACTCCATTGGAGGTACTATCATCGTCCAGCACATGGACAGGAACTGTAGGCATGTTGGGGGCCCCTTGACCACTCTACAGCCTGCAATGGATGAGGCATGGATCACAAGCACTGCAACGCTGCAACACCCTAAACAAGTAAACAAAACCTATGTACGGTTTCACCATGTTACACACAAATTTTCGGTGCATCTGTGATTTGAACCTGTAGTACAGTAACATCATTGAATGGAATTTGGGAAAGGACATGACATAGTATCATTCTGTCCAAATTTTCTGGACCCTGAGTTCCTGAGCAGCTTGAAGAAGGAGAAGGCCGGCTTGATCGATTGGTTGGACCTCATGAAGTTTGGCCGTTTGAGTGTGGGCGACTTGAACCACACAACAGAGCTCCTCCACCGCATCTTGGCGGCCTTTCCAGAGGATGCCTGCGGCTTTTTGATCGCGCCACAGCTCACCTCCGAACGGCGCAGCTGTTTGAGAGATGAGTGGAGGATTGGTGGGTATGGGTATCCAAACATAATATGTCAGTCAATGGGACCTACAACCCAATCAGACCTTATATATGAGATCATGTTTTTGTCATGTCTATTCTCAGTGTTTTTCACCAACGCCAGGAGGGTGGAAGACAAACTAGATGCCCGGAAGCTTGCTGCTGAATCTGTCAACATACGATGCGACCTTCCACCGAGCAGCAAGAGGGTGGCTATCACCTTCCCAGCATGGGTGGTTTTCCAGCATGGCTGTCAGGAAAGCAATGCTTGGGGCAAATCCCTGATCATTCAAGACAAGATTTAATGGTATGATTTTTGGACCCTTTGGGTCAGTTGTTGTTGAAACAAAGAAGTTGAAATTGTTCTCTGAAGTTTGTGTGTGGGGCTTCATCTTGAAAAACTAAGGTCAAATCGAGAATTGCTACCATGGGTGCCGGAGAGCCAATGTGAAGTTCCCCACGGGCGAGACAGCTTGCCGCATGCAAGCGAAGGAGTCAGGCAAGGGTCCAATCGTATTTTGTTATTTGTTATATTCATGCCATGATATTTATGGTTAGCCTCCATGTGGCCCATGTGTCTTCAAAAAGTCATTGAAGAAAAGTGATTGGTATGTTTGTGCTCCTGCCCAGGGCGCTTTCAGAGGTTCAAGAAACGGCCCAGCTCCTTACAGGATCTGCCTCACCTGAATCGATATTGGCTTCTTTTTTGCAGGGGGCTGCAGAGAACATGGCATCAACGATCGGAGTGATCAACTTGAGTCCATACGATTCCTGCCTTGAAAAGGTATGCCTTCGCTTCCACCTGGACAATGCTGGGAAAAAGATCAGGTGTCTTTCCTTGGGAACTGATGTGGATGTGGTGCTTCACAACCAGAAGCTGGTCGCCATGTACCTCATGGAGGAAAGGTGTTTCCATATTAAAAAGCAACGCTGCTTCAGTCCTACAAGTTGTTCCCAAATTTAAAGGGTTTCTCTGGCCTCCATTCTCTTCTACAGAAAACATATTATACACTCAACATGCCTGTCATCTCAAAGGGGTGGCCCTGCAGGAGTGGAAAAAGAGTTCTGATGTGCTTGGGGATGTCCGCCGCTACGATCCTTCCCCACCGCAGATGGAGGAGGTGGATCCTTTGAAGTTCCCATTGAAGCTGGCTTCACTTGAGGTGGACGACACAAAGAAGGGGTGGGACCGCTTCAAGGTCTCTTTGAGCAACGATGTGCGGAAACGTCATCTAGATGATCCAGTGAACTCACAGCAGTGGAAGGACCTCATCTTGGACTTTGACAAGAAGAATCTCACCTACAGTCATCAAGTTTTGGGTCTTTAAATTTCTACACACACCAACTCACACCACTGAACCCATTGAAGTACCCATTGAAGTGGCTGGAACAAAAACACAAATCACCCTCTGTCCTTTTTTTCTTGAAACCATGACCATATAAGGTTCGGCGCCAACGTCACGACTGTGCCTGAGTCGGCCATTGTCACCCACGAGGAGGTTGAAAAGAAAGATGAATTCACTACTTGGTCCTGCGAGTTGAAGGAGCTCCAAGGGCTGCTGGACTCGTACGTCGTGGAAAACAAGTTTTCCGGCCGGCACCCTGGAACGTCTTTGTTCTTGACAGGGGCAACACGCCGTGAAGGGGGCGAAGTGGCGATGCTCCCCGACCAGAAATGGAAACTGTTTCTTGTCCCTAGTCTGCAATCAGTGAACAGTTCTAAAACCTCCTATTCATGTTGGTGGTTTCAATGAGGATGTTTCATTGATGATGGTTTGTTGTGAATAATGACTGCCAACCACAACTAACTAACTTCTTTACTTCACTTCCAGCTACCCCGTTGCCCAGGTGGCCCATCAAGACATCGATCTTGACTGCAAGGAGTTCATCATAGCACATGGGAAATCCACTTGGGCCAAGCCCGAGAAGGTGGCCAAGATGGAGCGTGAGAGCACTGGAGGCCAGCCTGTGCTTGATTGCAGTGCCGTGCATACCGTACGCAACCCACGTCCTTTGTATGAAGTTGTTCTCGGTGCCTCTTCTCTGCCTCAGCCATTTGGATTTGAAAGGTGGGTTCACTAGCTTTCTTTGAGGATCTTTGAGGGACTTCGTGTGAAGCATGGGGGATTCAGCACCGCTTTCGCTGAGTGCTGTGCTTGCTCAGCATGGATTCAAGCAGGACTCTATTAAGTTCGTTGGTTTTATTTGTTAGTTCACTGACTGTGGCTATGAGGTATAGTATGATGTGTTTTTTCTATTTCCCTTGGCCCATTCGCCATGGCCATGTTGCAGGATTTGAACGCCATGCTCGAGGACAGTCCTGGAGCATTGGAAACACCTCCTGCGGTATGCTCCTCAGATCTCCTGAGAATTGTCTTCCTCATCCTCTATCTTCAAATCACACCAATGCCATCCTATATTTTGGATTTAGCCTTGAACACCAAAAGCTTCACAGTGGAATCTATTGTCAATTAGTGGACAAGTCTGATGAGGTACCTCAGAGAAGCCCGCTGCCACAGGGTTCCAGCCGCGATGTGAGTTCGTCTGCAAACAAAACAAAGCCAGAGTTCCCCCACCTGCCTTTGAACTCGCAGGGCGTCAGTGCCCCTGGTAGTTCCCAAAAAGAACTTGAGCCTACCAAAAGGGAGACTTTGAAGCGTCAGTTGTCCATTGCGCTCAACAATGTTGTTGAGGAGAAATCGGCAAAGGCCAAGCCAAGAGGTAGGAGACCCAAAGAGCAAAAGACAGAAACAGAAGAAGGAAAAGAAGACGAGACTGAAAAGAATGTAAAGGGTAAGAAGACACCAAGAGCAGCAAGCACAGCCAAATCAACACCACCCGCTACTGCAGGACCTAAGAAGAAGAGCAGACCAGGCACCCGAAGAGGTACCAGAAAAGACAGAAGACAGAAGAACAAGAAGAAGATCAGCAGCCAGCCAAGCCAAAGGCTGCCACCACTCCCAAGCTTCGCCAGGCTTCGAAGCGTCAGGTTGTGGCTGAGGTGGCCAAGGCCAAAGCCAAAGCCAAAGCTAAAGCTAAGCTTACAGCTAAGAAGGCTTCTGCAGCTAAGAAGGCCAAAGGTAAGAGTCGCAAGACCAAGGACCGGTTGGATTGCTTTTCAATATACACCAGTGTCATTCCATTGACATGTCAATGTGTCTGTCTGTTTGTTTCCTTACAAGTTTGTAAAACTCTGTACTCTGTAGCAGCTGGTACAAAGTGTCCATCAACTGAGCCTCTGACACAAGGAGATCGAGGTGGCGGAGCAGAAGGCAAACGCAGAAGAGGCCTGCTCTGGGCTATTTGCACAAAAAGGGACCTAACTTTCTTTATTGAACAACCGAAACACAAGCACTTGAACCGCCAAATTTATACATCCTTCACCCTTTGGAAGTATACAGTATACATAGTGGTGCAACTGTTCAACGCATCTCAAAAATGTCATGGCTGCTGTTGATCTTGCCCTTACTGTGTGGATTTTGATATCGACCCAGGCCATCGAGGAGAAGGAGGAGTCTGAACATGGAGACCTTTCGCAGGAGACACTACAGTTGCCAGGTCATGGTTCTGAGCATGAAGATGAACCCTCCGCTGCAGCGCCTGGTGGGGATGCCAGCAATGATGGAGAGGACGCACCAGCTGCACCTGTGCCATCGTCCAGTGCTGCCAAGTGCAATCAGTCTTTGCACACTGTCTATTGGGCGGTTGTCCATGAGAACCAGAAGCGTCTCAAGTTCCCCCATAAGACTGGGAAGGAGATTCTCACTATGGCCAAGAAGGAGTGCTTTGTCTCAAAATCATACCCTAGATGATTGAAGAATGGTTTGGTTCAACCTGTAAGCTATCTTCAGTTATTGATGGAATTTGTTTTTGCATTCTTGTGATGCTAAGGTGGGCAACACATCCAGAACGCCTGAATGCCATGGGCCACATGTCGAAGTCTGAATTGAGCCGCCGACGCATGTCTTCAACGAAGTCGTCAGCGGATGGCACTGCCTGACAAATGTCAGGTTCAATGATTTTGCCGGGATTGGAACCAATCTCAACTTTAGCTTCATGGGTAGCCGGCTGAGCCCTAGTTCACATAGCATCTAGCTGCTGTGTGTGGCCACCGGACAAGATGTGGGGGAAAAGCCAACAAGAATTATTTCATGTTTGCTGGAACGTCGTTTGTGTCAGCGGCTTGTTTGTGCAGCTACAGCTTCCTGAATCGTTGAATCATTGCAAACTGTGCCCTCCTCTTTTGTTTCATTCGCTCAACCTTCCCAGCTCAACCTTCTGACATTCAACTTCTATATGTGCGACAGGCGATGTTTGGGCATACCTTTGCCAATTTCGCTGCGCCAATGATCTTCTCAAAGTGGCGCTGGAAATTACACCAGAGACGGGGAAGACAACCACTGATAATGAGATGACCAACTTACGTGGACTACTTCAAGACATGGAAGAGGAAGGCTTGGTGGACACCAAACTGAAAGACCACAACCTCGAGCGGCCTGGTGCCAGTGCCGGCCATGAAGGCCATCGCCAGCCATTGCACAAAGACAAACAAAAAGGTCATGGTATCCTAGATCACTGTGCTTACTATTGTATAATTCATGGTTCAAGCTGTTGGGTTTGGAGGTGATGATGGGAGCGATATGTTCATCGTGAAGCCAAACGCTGTGGTTCCGATCTTCCAGTACACTCCTGCTACTGCTGGGTTGAAATTCAGCTCAGCTGCTTCAGCTTTTCCTCG
>CAXAMN010004736.1:206930-259830 GCA_963970005.1 Durusdinium trenchii
TTCTCATGAGCGGCTCCGTCAGGAAGCGGGTAATGGCCCTAGGGCCCACTGGTATCTAAGAAGAAGGAAAGAAATACAGAAAAGAACGGGACGAGAAGGAAGAAAGGTCTAGAGGAAAAAATGAAAACAGAGAAACGTGTTAAGAAAAACGGAACCTCCAAAAATGTAAGCTACATTTTTGGAGGGTCTAAACCAGTGGTATGCACCTAGACACTGAAAGGCAACATATGGAATCTACAAATATCTACAGCAAGACTAAAGATGCATATGGGAAAATAAACAATCAATATGGAAAATTGAAAACCACCTGGAAAGGCTACCAAAAGGCCAAAAGGCTTTGGAATGGCTCAAAGGCTTGAAACTAGGTTGGGTTGTGGAGGTGGGAGATGGCCAGGGTGGCTGGGTCATAAGAAAACCATAAGAAACGTGTAACGCTTTTGGCTTTGTTTTGATTTTTGATATAGTTTTGATATGATTTTCGTATGGTTTTCCTTTTCCGAAGGATGGAGGCAGGTTCCCCAAAGCCTCCTGGAAAGGCTACCAAAAGGTCAAAAAGCTCTGGAGTTGCCCAAAGGTTTGAGAAAAAACAGCAAAATCATTCCAAAACAATAACGACACCATAAAAACATACTTTACATACATGCTTCTGTCACTGGCTTGGAAGTCTTAAAAATAGCAGGAAGAACAGGATGAAGGTTTAGAGGAAAATGGTAAAACACAGAAAGGCGTCAAGAAAACGGAACCTCCAAAAATGTAGCTTACATTTATTCAAAAAATGTAACTTACATTTTTAAGGTGTCCCTAAGAAAATGTAACTTACATGTTTTAAGCCCAAAGTTGCAAAAAATGTAGCTTACATTTAGACAGGTCCCCCCCCCTTAGGGGTGGGGATGCCGAAAGAACATGCCCACCTTGTGGAGGAGGAAGACAACATCAAGATAGAAGAACTTCGCCAGGCGCAAGCCATTGCTGGAGAAATTTTGTGGGTGGCTGTGCGCAGCCGTCTGGACCGTGCATTCGTCATTGGAGCACTGGGGAGAGCAGTGACGAAAAGACCACGTTGGGCATTACAGGCAGGATACTACATTCTGGAGTACCTGAACGCCGCTGACGAGTGCTTCCTGGCCTACGGAAGATGGAAGGAAAAGGACCGTGGCCCTGATGAGGCATTGGCTCGAGAACGGAGCATGAACCTGGTGGAGATCTACTGTGATGTGTCCTACGCCCCCCAAGGTGAAAAAAGTGTTCAAGGCATTGTGGCCATGATTGGAGGAGGAGTGGTACAATGGGAATCTTCAAGGCAGGGCTGTATGGCCTTATCGACAGCTGAAGCCGAAACTACTGGCGTACATTGAATCATCAGTGATGGGGGACAGCCTCCAGGCATTGATGACAGGGGTGTTAGGGGTGGAAGAACCACCAGCGGTGATCAGTTATGGGTACAGCCAGGCGGCGATAGCCATTATTCGGCAACCTGATGGTCCATGGCGAACACGTCACCTACGCCTTCGTTCCTACGCTTTGAGGGAGCGTTCACGCTTGGGAACCTGGCAGATTTACCATCTTGAGGGAACAAGGCTGATCGCCGACTTTCTCACAAAGGCGATTGCTGTGAAGACGGCTTGGCAGCGGCTCCGCAACTTCATCAAGATGGTGGACCTGGGAGAGAAGAACGAAAATCGAAGGTTGCGCTACGTTTAGCAAGCTGTGCTGCCTTCTCTGGGTGGCCCAACCCGATTGTCAAGGTGGCTGTGGTGGCATCACTGAGTGTCGCTTTAGCTGCAGAAGCTTTTGGGATTTTTGGTAGGAGGGGGGCCAACGCTGGGGATTCAAAACCACGTGTTTTCCAGGGTCAAACCAAACCACCAGCTGTACCTCCGGGGGCGAATCCCTAGTCGCGATCATGATCAAACCCCGACTGTGTACCCTGCGGACTAGTCTGACAAGGGAACAAACAGACCAAGAAGGGTCGAAGCAAAAAGAACAAGAAAAAAGTACAAGAAACGATCAAGAGGCCATGAATGGGGGTCGCGTCGGGCCGCACACAAGGGTCTTGGACTTCAGTGTCCCAGATTGAAGAAGACCCCAACAGTAGCCTACAGGCTCCCGAAATAGAACTAGAGGCTGCGAGCGCGCGCCTTGGCATTTGGGGACGCCTTCAATTGCGCTTTGGAAGGGCTGGCGAGACTGAGGACCAAGGCTACCAGGGCGGTGGTGCGTCGTCTTCGTCTTCGACTACCCGGCCTTCAGCGGGGCAGGAGCAAGGGATGGATGGAGGGCCACCGGTGAAATCTCCTCCCATTCTGCCAAAGTATGTACAAGGAGTGTCAGGCCCTTTGCCAAAACCTCCACCAGTGCTGCCGAAGTATGTTCAGCATGTCGCTGAAACCATCGAGGGCCTGAAGCAGGGCCACTACCCCAGAAAGAGTCCTTCACCAGAGATGATGGGGGACTGGGCGGCAAAGCAGCGGCGCGTGGGGCGGCGGCATTGGGGATTACATCCAAAAGTTCGACGTCATACCAAGGGAATGAGGTGACAACTCGGCTGGCCAGGTTGGGATCGGCGTGGTCGGAGCAATATCCTCCGTGGGTGACGGCGCCAAAACCAGGCCCTCTTCGTCCATCTGAAGGGACTCAAGACAATCCACATCGAGCCTGCCGGTCGCCTTGGGATCGGCCACATTGGCCGGCAGTCAAACGAATGGTTCCTCCCGTTGGAAGTGAAGGAGACACGTTGGTGATCCAACCTTCGGTGTGGTGGTCGCAAGAGCTCTTCGACAAGGTGATCGACGAGGAGGCCACGAAATTCAGGCCTGTCCCAAGAGCGGACATGTGGGACTACTTGCGCCTTCCTTTGGCTACATGGTTGGTCAGGCGACACAGCTTGAGGGTGCAGAGGTTCCATCCGGAACACAGGTCAACACCGGAAGACATCCGGGATCTGATGTACCTGAGGGTGACAGTCGCATGGCTCCTCAACCAAAGCACCATGACGTTTTCTCAGCGGCTAATCTACCTGGACGCTGAGTGGCACAAGGATGGGCTTCCTAACCTGCACGGAAAATGGTGTGGGTTCAGTTTCTTCCTGGCCAAAGACCGGGTAGTTGAGTTGACTCGCAAGGGGGAGCGCGGAACAGTTCGCACAGCTTCCAAAGCTTTTGAAACATGGCGAGACCGCCATAACAGGTTGGCTCAAGAAAACACACGCCCGCACACAGCGCTACTTCCATGCGAACAAATACTACCCTGAGTTCCTCGCGTGAAAGCCGCTTGTGGGTTGAGGAGGCGGTCCGAAAGCGCGCCTTTGGCTCCTTCAATCCGCCCAAGAACCAACGGCCCAACACCATGCCTGATGGCTTGGTCAGGCGCAGGGGTGAACCGAGGAGCTTTGAATAGGCCCCAAAGGGCGGCATTGAGCGGTCCCTGCTGGCAGTCGTTTGTCGGCGGATTCGCGAGACTCCGCGCAACACCAAACCAGGACTCGTTGAACCAGCGAACATTTGTAAGTAGCAAGATGCATCGAATTATTACCAACCGAACCTTCGGCTTGGAATATTCCAATTTCGTCGAACTTGAGGTTACTTCATTGGTACTGTAGTGGATACTACTTGGACATCCTGGATGTTAGGTCCATCAGCCAGACTTCGGGGCCCCTTCTCTTTCCTCTATGCCTCTATGACAGATCCAAGGGCTTTATCCCTTCCAACGAGATCCGCCCTTTTTTCGCCCAGGGTGACGGCTGAAGTCCAAGCGGCGGAGCGCGAGAAAGGCGAGGTGACGGCTGAAGTCCACAGTGCACCTGTGCCTCCACAGGGCACCTGTAAGGGCACACACCAAACCGATGCAGCGAGAAGCTACTAGTAGCTCCTGGCATCACTACTAGGAACAAGACGCTACTAGGTTGGAGGCCATCGCTAGAGGTTGGAGGCCATTGACTAGTAACAAGAAGCTACTATATAATAGTAACAAGGGAATCGCTACTAAGAGGGCCAGCGGACGGACCAAGAACTTGTGGGGTAGCCCCCCAGCCTCTGGGTGATGTCGCGCCGTCTATGACTCTATGGGACGAGTGTGCCTTGCTCAATTGTTAACCTTTTTCATGTGATAGAACACCTAGACATGTACAGTCAAGTTGGTGCACTGTTTACTAGTTGAAAACTACTCCGCTACCGAAGCGCGTGGATCAAAACAAGCGTGCTACCAAACATGGTAGCGGAGCACTGAAGATCCCGGGCAAAGCCCCGGGGGAGGTGCTGAAGGGGCAATAGCGCTATCGTGACGGTTAGCGGAATCCCCGGGTGCGCATGGAGGTGATTCATGGTGTTCGGACCTTGATTTACTGCTGTGTGTTGGAATTCATTTTTCTGAGATTCTTTGCGCTTTCAGAAGATTTTGAGTTGTTCATTGAACATGTACAAGATTGGTGGTTTGATACAACATTGTGCATTGAATACCATACAGTACTTGCAGCATTGACAGTGGTGCAGCGGACAAGGGCATTGTTGTTGGGAGCCCAGTTAGAACGTTGCCTTGGTGTTGCGTATGCAGTTTGCATCCAACCGGAATTCAACAGCTTTAGAGCAGTTCTTGTGGTGTCTTCTTTAGTGGCCCTGTTAGTTTGCACGCTTCAGATGCGCTTGAGCCTGAGATGTCGGAAACGCAAGAAAGGATTTCAATTGAAAAAGAAGACGTCAGGGGTGAAGAAAAGGAAACGATTTGAACAGAAGCTTCAATTTCGTGGATTGAGTTTTCTCATTTTGATGAGTTGTGGCTACGGTTGCGATGCAATGGATGGTGAACAATTCAGACAATTCATGACAGGATTTGGTACCTTGTTGCAAAAGCAGGATGTCATTGTACGGGGTATCACGGAGTCCCTCGCGGCAAGCTCTTCCTCATCGACAGCCAAAGGCTTGGAGTCGGCAGCTCGGATCTTGAAATCACCAGAACAATTCGACCCTACATCCGAGACTGCATGGAACACTTGGAGGCACAGTTTTCTGAATTGGTTGAGCTACGCTGATGGAAGGTTTCTGGCATCAATACAGGACATTGATAAGTTGACGCCTTCAGATGCAGTTGAGACAGCAGATTGGTCAGATCAAGATTGGGACTTGGCTAGGAAGTTGTACAGTATACTCACAAGCTACCTATATACGTGGCTCTGCATTGCATCTTTCCCGGTCAGAAGCTGCGGACAGGAATGGGTTCGTGTTGTGGAAGAAGCTGGTGGACTACTATGCTCCAGCAACCCGCCAGAGAGCATTGTCCCTGAGCCAGGCGATTTCGTCCTTTCCTCAGTTTGTTCCAGGTGGTGACAAAACCCTGCAAAAACATGTGAGTGGTATGGAGACATTGGTACAACAGTACGATGTACTCAGTTCCAATGCTTTCGACAGAGATGTTTTGTTGGGAGTGTTACTACGGTTGTGTCCAGACAACATCAGACAGCATCTTACATTGGCAATTTCAGATTCTTCATCACACCAAGAGGTGAAAGAGCGAATTTTTGCCTACGAGAGAAGCAGTCGAATGTGGAATGTGAATGACGTCCTCAAGACGGTCGGTAAGCAGATTTCAAGTTCTTCGAAAGGAGATGCCGGTCCAGTTCCTGCGGACGTTGATGCAGTCACAAAGGGCAAAGGCTATGAGAAAGGAAAGGGAAAACAGAAAGGAAAGCAGAAAGGTGGCTGGTTCAATCAGTGGTTTTCTTCTGGTTGGAAAGGTAGTGGAAAGTCGAAAGGCAAGAGCAAAGGAAAGAGCAAGTCGAAGGGAAAGTCCAAAGGAAAGAACAAAGGAGGTGGAAAGAAAGGCAAATCGAAAGGCAAAGGAACAAGTCCGGATAGGTGCCGGATTTGCAATGGTTGGGGGCATTGGGGAAATGAATGTCCTCACAATGTCACAAGAACGATGTCAGGGAGGTTCATCAAGAACAAGTTCCCACAGGAGTGGACGCTGCCAGAGTTCCTTCTAGCGGCGCTACAGCCTACAGTTCAGTCGGAAGTACAACAGCTTCAACGACGTCCAGACAGGTGAGACGAGTTTACATGTATCATGTAGCGACACCTCCACAGGATTTCCCAGAGCATCATGCGATTTCCGAAGCCTCGTCGGTCGATGATTGGTCTACGTTGACTGGTCGTGTGAACATGGTCAAAACCTCAGAGCAGTGTGAATGTTTTGAGATGTTTGATGAGGGTGAAATTCAGACAGATGCACATCTCTTGACAGACGATTCGTTCTATCGATGGTTGTGCATGGATGAGTGTCAGGTGCCAGAAGCCCAGAGTGATTGTGATACATTTCAGGTACGAATGGTTGAGCAAACGTCACAAGAGGAAGCGCAATGGATTGTTCTTGATTCAGGAGCGGATGTTTCATTGCTTCCTTTCAGCCATGGTTCAGCAGGTGTGGATTCAGGAACACCGCATCTTCATTTGGAGGACGCTCAAGGACAGAAGTTGAGAGTTGGTGGAATGAGACAAGCAGAACTAGAGTTTGAGCATGTGTTGGAGAGAGATCAAGGTTGCAGTGTTACAGAATCGTTCATTGTCTCAGATGTGACAAACATCCTTCTTTCTTTCGGCCGCTTGTTGAAGATAGGTTGGCAGTTTGGAGAAGCATGTGGTGACGATCAAGTTTTGATCGAACAGATGGATTTAGGCCCGTGTGCGGGTGTTCTGAAAAGACCTGATGAGCAATGCAAGATCCCGGTCTACTACAGGAAGAACAGTTTGAGCATTTTGGCAAGGGTTCATCGAGTAGCTGGGAATGAGTCAACGGAGGATCAACATGAAGCACAGAGTTCGTCGGTCGGAGCAGTTCGAGGTGCATTTGTGAAGTTTGACATTGATCCTTCCACATTGCGCAACGGTTGGCAGTTTTTAGAGAAAAGTAACCCGGTACATCGATATGAAGGAACACATTTTGTTGATCCAGGAAGTGTATTGTCTCGCAGTCTGGCAATGTTTGGCGGTTAAGGACGACGATTGTGTTGGTTGGCCAGGTTTGGGAGGTCGTTGAACATTCGCAGGAGCTGTCACGGTTGGAGGATGTTGAGAGTTCGATTGAAGGCCTTTTGTTTGCAACGACGGTTTTGACATTTCCTCAACGTCATGTTGAACCGTTGAGTTGATGCTCGTGCCATCCTTTGACAGATGACCAGGTGGCTGATATCGAATTGCCAAGTGCGCCCTTGATCGAACCTTCAGGAGTAGCAGGTGGACACATTCCATTGCCAGAGTCGGTTTGGGTGAATGGAAAGGAGTTGACAGTTGAGAGCCGTGTCCGTGATTTGCAAGAAGCATGCAATGAATTGGGTTTGAATGCAAGTGGGGCAAAGAGAAAGCTCTATGACAGGTTGGCCAAATATGTTGAGGTGCAATATCAAAAGGACATAGGTGTGGTTTCCAAGAACATTGAGCAGCAGATGCTTGGGCCTCAACCGAAGACACAAGGAAAGGCATCTGAAATGCCTTCCAATCCATTGGAAATCGGAAAGCATGAAGTGACACATCTTCCTTTCGCAAGTTGGTGTGATGTTTGTGTTCGAACCAAGTCGAGGGATGATCCAACAGTTCACAACGCAGACTTGGAGAGAGAGAGCAGACAGGAATCCCACACATTCAGCTTGATTGGATGTTTCTTGGACAGCAGTGCCCTTCGTTAGTGATGATCGGTTCGGATACAAGGTACGGTGCTGTGTGTCCTACTAGGTCAAAAGGTGTGTGGCGATGAGTGGCAGAATTGTTGTGAAGTTTTCATTGGAGTTGAATTACACGAATGAGGTTTGTTTCGTGATGGACTCAGAGCCTGCGACATTAGGACTTCTCGATATGATTGTGGCTGTGAGACAGGAGATGGGTTTCAAAGCAAGCAAGCAGCATGGCAAACCTTACCATAAGGGTAGAACAGCCAAGGTTGAGCGGTATATCCAGACCGTCAACGTCAAGCAAGCTCATTGATGGTTATTGTTGAAGACAAGATTCATGAGACATTGCCAGATCCAGCTGGCGAGAAAAGAGAAGCTGCAAATGAAGAGCCTCGTGAACGGAAGTCAGCAAGATTAGACCGTGAAGGCAGTCCTAGTTCCTCTCAGTTGTATGCCCCATTTTTCGCTGGAAAGGTAGAGATGCAGTCGCAGCAACTACATGACGATGAGTGCTGGGAGGAGGATATGGATTGGGAGATGGTGGAATTTGACATTGATGAGATTCCCATCGACTACAAAGGTGAACAACCCCTCAGAGATTCCACCAGAGGACCTCGAGCAGTTGGACGGAGAGGCCATGAACGCAGAAGTTGACAAGCTTTCAAAGCTTGGGGTAGTTAAGGTGTTGTCAATGTACATGTTGACGATGAGTTGATTGCAAGTGAGACCACCGAAGATGCATTGTGGTTGATCCAAGAGTTGAAGAAAGTTTACAAGTTGCAGATCGAAGGGCCATATCCGGTGCAGAAACTTGGAAATGGGGAAGAGGTGAACTATCTCAAGAAGACATACCTCTTCAGAGAAGATGGACTCTATGTCAAACCAAATTCCAAGTATGTGGAGAGTTTGTTGGCCTTATGATTTGCATGGGAGGAAAGAAAAGCAGGTTCCAGATCACAGTCTTTTGTGTCAGGTTGATGCATCAGAGGATTTGGACGGACCGAGACAAGCAAAGTTTCGCAGTGGGCTTGGCATTGCAATGTACCTTGCACATGACAGAGTTGACATTCAATTTTGCGTCAAGACGCTTGCATCATGGATGAAGTCACCAACGGTACAGGCCGAGAAAGCGTTGATTCAGTTGATCCTATACCTGTCAGGTATAAGAGTTTTTGCTTTTCACATGCCATACAGCCAGGTTGGTACGAAGATGGTGTACAAGCTGCACAGTGTCAATGAGTACCCAGAGATTCATTGTATGGAGGTGTGCTGTGACTCAGATAGGGCCAGTGGGCCAAAGCGGCGTTCGACTACATCGGTGATGATTTTGATGAATGGTTTATTCTGTTTGTCATTCAGCCGCACTCAAAAAAGCACAGCACTTTCATCTTGTGAAGCTGAGGCACTAGCAATGACAGCAGGAGCAAGTGAGGCATTGCTTTTAAAAGCAGTTTGGACATTTATGGTGCAACAAAGCTGCGAGATTGAGATGAGATCGGATAGCAGCTCAGGTAGACAATGGTTGCAGCGAACAGGGCTTGGACGCCTCAAACATGTTGATGTCAGGCTATGTTGGTTGCAGTCAGCATTGAAGCAGAGAACATTGGATGTTTTGCCAATAGGGGCGAGATTGAATTTGTCAGACCTCAACACCAAGAAGCTAAGTCAGGCACGTCGACAATTCATTTTATACTTCCTTGGAGTTGTGAGATTGGATGATGAAGGGGAAGTGAAAGAGAGAATAGATGAGCAAGAGTATTTGCACTCTTTGGCATCCGAAATGTGGAAACAACAGGTTCAAAATGTCACGAGATGGAACAAGAACAGAACACACAAGTTGGTACAATGTGCAATGATGTTGCAAGCAATTTCATTGAAAGGTTGTGGAGAACAAGATGCACCAGAATCTGCTGAGCAGAGCGGAAACCACCAAGTGGTATTTACATTGGTCATTTTGTTGGTCCTGGGTGTTTGCAATTATTTGTATACACATTGGAACGATTCCCAGAGGCTTTGAGCAAGGCTGGGCAGAAAGAGAAAACGAGAAGAAGTTCAAGTCCCGGAACCTGAACCAGAGTTGGCTATGACAGGTGATGTGACAATGGGTGATGAGTTGAGCGTTGAAGCCAATGAACAAGCAAGTTCGAGTGAGGGGCCGGTGCCACCAAAGCACCCTCCACCTCGTGGACCTCCGCCACGAGCTCCAGTGTTTTCTCCTATTCCGGTGGATCCAACACCGAGATGGGAACTATGGTCGCCGGAGTGGCTTCTATACTGGATGCTTGGAAGGGTTGAAGATCGCATGAGGCGAAGGGGTCACATGATGGATCATGATTGGCTTCGAAGGTACCACCACAGGCAACGAATTCTTCAGATGCAGTTGGGAATTTTGGAAGAGAATCACAGTGAAGGAGTTCGCCGACGAGCTCACATGATGTGTCGGGGAATGACAGATTTATCGCCCGAGTGGAACTGATCCAGGTCCAGAGATTCAAGAAGAAGAGGAGCCTGAAGGTGAAGGTGGTGAAGGTGAAAGTATAGAGACATACATCTATACAACTGGAACGGAGATGGACAATCGAACGAGACAGCGTATCGATGAACAGGATGGATATTTTACTTCGAGTACGTTGCCAGGCAGAAGTTTACAAACAAGTACAGCACAAACAACACAAGCTTATAACCATGAACCGGAGAGTGACCATAACAGTGCTGATGAAGAGACAACATCTCAGATGAGGCGCAGATATTTGCAATCCGGTTTGGATGAGGTGAGTGACCCAGAATACTGGCAACAACTACACCATTTTGACAGTGAGCCAGAGTCAGATGGTGACAGCAATACAGGTCATTGATTTCAATTTGAATGTGGAATGCATGTTTTTTTGGAGTGTTCTATGAAACCATCTGAACCATAGACACTCGGTGTTTGTGTGTGCCGTGAACCAGCTGAACCACGGTACAAAACGACATTTACTGGAACTACGATCGAATTTATTTGCAAAGCAAGTTTACAGTTTTGGTGAGCATGGATGGATGCGTGAAACCAGCTGAACCACGTATCCCAATACAGAATTGGTGAAAGTTTTTCATAGAAATAGCATTTTCATTTGATGCCAGAACGGGATGTATCTATGATACATTACAATTCAAGGCGAGAGACCGTGTCAGTGCTACCTTGAAGTGGTAGATCTCGCACAAATCGAGAGTGTACAAAAGAAGGTGATGTTGACACTTAAACACGTGTAACATCAAGGCTGGGTGTTAACTTTTTCATGTGATGGAACACCTAGACATGTACAGTCAAGTTGATGCACTGTTTACTAGTTGAAAACTACTCCGCTACCGAAGCGCGTGGATCAAAACAAGCGTGCTACCAAACATCAATACATTTGTCGGTCCGGACGCCGGTCGGCCAATGTAATTAGGACCAACGCCTTCGACAATACCCTCCATGACGTGCAACGTCGTACAGGTGTTTTGTTCCGATCAGCAAATGGTTCAATATGCTGACAACATCCGACCGCGTGGATGCAACAGTTTCTGGATTTATCCTGTTTCAGATCCACAGCCACCGCCATGGGTACTTTTTGAAGGTTTGTGTCCTACAAAAACCACTGCTACCCATCCATACATGGTCGCCGAAGGAAGGAGGGGGATGGCTAACGTAGCGACCGTGGATTTTTTGTGTCCTGGCAGGCCAACTGTATTTCTTTTACTCAATGGTACTCAATTTAAGCCTCAAGCTAGCATGGACATTGACCATGCGCTTTCAAAGTTGCGAAGGTCACATCCGCAGCATTCGCGGGCTTTCAAAGGGGACAGAATCGATCTTTTTCATGCGCAAGCGATCATCGAACCCGACCGCCAGGGAAACCCGTTTTTGGCGTGGCAGCTTTTGTGGAATGTTTGTGTCGCCTGGTGATTGGGCACCTTCTGGTCTATGGCAACAGCTGCTTGGACCTGATGGGTGAATTCCTAATTCCAAGATGTTGGGGAAGGGCCCACATCCTTTTCTGTATTTTTCTGTCAAAGCCTGCCATCGTATCCATCCAATGTTTAGATGCTGCAGTTTGATGGGAGCAGGCCCTGACAAAGTGTTCAAAACGACCAGGTTTGTTTGCCTTTTGCCGCTTCAACGCTCGCCTCGGCTCGTGAGGCTTGCAGCAGACGATATCTCCGGAAGCCCGCGTGGTTTGGCTGGTCAGCTATTTGGTGGAGGTCCTGTGCTTTGCCCAGAATTTGGCATTGTGGTTAGCTGCATCTCAGGATCATGTAACTCAGGAATCGTGCAAACACATGAGCGAGGAATCAATTCCCCAAAGTTGCTCCTCCCCAAGGCGCCAGGGGAGGTCGACCCCACAGCACATTGCCATGCCTGACTGGCCTGGCTGGCGTAGCGCAGCCTGGCGCAAGATGCTTGAGCGCCTGCAGGATGAGGAGACCTGAAAACACCCTGAGAGAGGAATGGCCGCGGCCATGGAATGGCTGGGGTCAACGATGTGGCAAAGGGTCACAGGAACCTCCAAGGATCACTGGGAGAGGCTCCAGGCGCAAAAACAGGGACTCTGGTTGCTATGCTATCAGGCTAGTGCTCCAAAGGCACCCTAAGGGCGGCTAATATTGCTCGCCCCGCGCAACAGAGGAGACGCGTCCGGTTGCACATGGGTTGGGAGGCTGGAGTTTGCAGTTTGCTGATTCTCATGGCTCCACACAGGGTGGTCAAAGCGTTTGCCGTTAGATTCATTATATATATATATAATCAGACATGCAGCCCCATCCTTTTGTTGATGGCCTTTGCAATTCCAAAATGTACTAAAGTTAAGGTATATACTGTGGTTGTTTCGGTCAACCTTTACCTCTTCTTTCAAGCAATGCTGGAGGACTTTACCAATGCACCGCGGCCCAACGGGCAGGCACCTCCAATTGACGCAGTGCCTCGGCCTCGGACAAAAGACCTCTCTGGTGTCGCAATACTTACCATTGAGGTAAACGGATTGCAGTGGTTCGTTTGGTGGGACAATGTGGGACATGTGCCCCAAACTTAGCCCAAGCCGCCCAAAAGGTATCGCCGGACGTAGGCGCTCCCTCTTTAGATAAGAAAGCAGAACACGGGGTGAGCATGATGCATGAGCATGTTGTATCTTTGGGTCAGGGGATGTCAGGGGTCTGGTTTCCTCTTTCAATTGACTGGCAAAAAGTATCAAAGAAGAAACAGGTCAGCCTACTGACGACTGATCAAGCGGGGCGACGGACGTGTCCATGGATACCATGGTTTGTACCAGTACCCTTATGTACCCAAGGCCCCAAGGCCATTTGTTGAGCGGATGGATGGCCTGAGGATTTGTGAAGGATTCTTTGAGGTGCTATTGACTCCATTCACCCTGCGTGTTAGCTGTATCATGACTGATGCAACTGTGTAGAGACACATGTACACATTTGCACACCCACAGAGATACATCCTTGCATCGAGGACTGTAGGCCTGAAGTTCAACCCAAGAGTGCGAGTTACTGACTGTGCAAGTCAGGATCTGCGGTTCATGGACCGTTAAGGTGTTTGACCACAGCACATGCATAGAACATTCATCACACAACTTGACAGGTCATAAGAATGATGTGGTGGTTTACTTTGCACTGGTAGGGCTCACGGCCTGCAGTGTGAGAGGGCCATTGAAGACAGATGGATCCCTTCAGGACATTCTTTCTACACCATGCTGGGGTACGGACCTGGGAAAGTTGCCAGGAGGATGAGTCGACCCAGTCGGCAGACGAAGTGAAACCGCAGCGGAATAGCGAGACAGAAGATGAAGGGGAGGACTCGGCGTTCGAAGGGTCTGGATCAGATTGAAACCTCTCCATGCCTTCCACTGCCCAGCGGCAACCTTCTACCCAAAAAGGGAAATGGTAACATAACACTACTCCCGTTTGTTCCGGTTTCTCCTTGGGCATGTTCTTTCCTGCGTGCTGGTGGCTTGGAACCCCAAGCAGCGCTTGATTTCGAACAAGGTCCTTTCCGCGGGTGTCATGCTGAGAGAGTGTTGCGAGGGAACCTGGAAATCTGCTGGGCCACAATGTTCATCCCTTGTGCACGATGCTCATTGTGTCAACCAAAGACGACCAGCTTTTGGCTTTCTCAGGCTTTCTCTTTTTCGCTCAAGAAAAGAGCCACAGGCGTCATTTTCGGATGTTCGGGTGGGGGCAATCCTTGACTTGTCCGTTGCCCAAACTCGTTCCCCGGTGCCACTTCCCCAAAACACACGCAGAGAGAGGGGAGGGTTCTGAGACAAGCTGCTCGGCCATGGATGGTTTGCGGGCGGCCAGGACAGCAAATCGGAGGTGAGTCACCGAGCACTGAACCTCCCGAGCTTCGCCAAGGATGCGCCGGAGGCCACAGGGTGGCTGTTTGCTCGCCTGCTGGTGGGGAGCCCCGGCTTTGAGCATCCCGGGCAGGTGGGGTTGGAGGTCATGCTGTTCCAGTTGAGGTGTGAAGATGGAAGAGGGTGGATGTGGGAAGTGTGGGAAGTGTGGGTGCCAGACATGCAAATCAATTTTGTACAGGATGAGACCGGGAAGCTCGTAAATCATATATATCTTCACCCCAACGGTGGTGCCGAAGATTTTGAACCCAACAAGCAAATCTGGCAACTTCTGCTGCACAGGACACCCCAGTGGCTAATCCTGTGCAGATTGGCGCCAAACGTGCGAAACGTGGAACGATACGGACGTCTATTCAGTCTATTCAATACGATCTTCCATGGTGAGGATTTCAGGGCACACCGGTTGTGCTTTGTGCATGATTGTGCATGCCAGGTGGTGCACAAAGATCAGTTTTCTTTATTTTCATTTTTGACTCACAACCCGAATGAACAAAGACTGATTGCATTTTCAGGTCTGCCCTTTTGACCTGAGTGCCAAGAAGAAGCGGGCCTCAGAGAAGGTCCGCCGCACCAACTCGGAGTACTTCTAATCGGATCGTGCACGCTCGGACGCGAGAACGTCGGGTGATCGAAGTCTCCGAGACCCTAGTAGCGTTCTTGCTCCTAGTAGCGATGCCCTTTGCTCCTAGTAGCGTTCTTGTTCCTAGCAGTAACGCCAGGAGCCCCTAGTAGCGTCCTTGCGTACTCTGAAAAAAAGGTTCGACCAGCCTGGGGTTGAGCGATTCAGCAAGTGCCCTTGAGAGAGGCTTCCTCGAGGTGTGTCAACATCTAGTCATCGATCAAGCCAAACCAATGAACAGATGTTTGTCTTGAGGCGCGAAGATTGCACAACTCTTTTTTTATTTGGGACACCTGACTCCGCTCTACATCTTGTTATTTAATGTTATATATTTAAACGCTCAGCGTTTGGCTTGAACCATGCTGCGCAGCGTTGGAGGCCTGACAATTATCGCCCATCATCACTTCAATGCAAGACACATAGCATGAGGACCACCATTGCCACTATATTATAGAACTTGTCCGACCTGTCCCCTCTTTCGATTGGAGCACTTCCTATCATCCAATTTTCTAGATGACCAAGTGACGTTTTTCAGGCTCATTCCATTCGGCCGCGGGCAGCCATGGTGGGCACCCTGCCGGCGGGCCAGTGGGAACCCCATGAGAGAGCGAACATGGACGCTGACCATTCGGGAATGGTTTCACTTGTCAAGTGAAGTGCGGGGGCAATATGGGGCAATCGAAATCTAAATGTGCACTAGCGATCATAGGCGTTCTATGTCTTTGCTGCCCATATGCGTTTGGGATGTTCTTGTGTTATTCACACCCTGGCGAGTTGGGCTTGTGCTCGCAGTGTTGTAAGGAAGGGCCCCCTCGCACTTAAAGCCTTGTGCCACCACTGCAAACTTGCCTCGTGCACAACCATTGCAGGGACAAAATCATAAGCGCCACTATAGCTGACGGGGCCTTGATCAACAACCGTACATACAGCCCACCGTTACCTACCTGCCTACCTACCTACCTCCCTGCCTGCCTGCCTGCCTGCCTCCCTACCTCCATCTTTGCATGCACGGTTCATGACTGCGACGTCTCTCACATCTGCAGAACTCTCAGCTTTTCATAGCTTTTCACTTTCAGACCTTCTCCAGCAGCTTTCTTTTTTGCACTGTTTATTTTAAGAAACTATGGCTATGACTCATCACGAAGCGTGCCAAACACCCCATGCACAATGCAACACCAAACAACAGGTTCTGACGGCTCGTTACATAGATTGTACAAAACATAGCATGGCCCAGACTGTGGCACCAAGGCTTGTTTTGTTTGCCAGATGTGAGTATAGCGAACCCAGACAATCACAGATCCCTTGTTCCAGTCGTGGCTTGGGTCGGCGTTTGGCTAATTCGCTGCTATTTACAGTACGTTCATGCCTCTCACTCACTCACTCACTCACGCACTCACGCACTCACGCACTCACGCACTCACGCACTCACGCACTCACTCACTCACTCACTCACTCACTCACTCACTCACTCACTCTCTCACTCACTCACTCTCTCACTCACTCACTCACTCACTCACTCACTCACTCACTCACGCACTCACGCTCTCACGCGTTCACTACCATCACCACCATCACCTCTCTGGATCCAAATGTGTCTAGATCTCTAGCACTCTAGCCCTTCTGCTGCCACATCTCTATGCCTCACACACACACACTGTTTGGGGTCTCTTGCCGGGATAGTTTTTGTTTCTACCTTAGGCCCACATCTCGTGGCACTGCTGAACCTTCGGTGGCTCGACGGCGGGTAGGCCCAGGCCGGACCGGCGTAGGCATGGCAGATTGAAAAGTAATTTGCAAAGCTGCTTGTCGATGACAGGTCGTGACGTGACCAACTGACTCGTTCACTTGGTCGAAGTCTTTACTTCGTTTCTGCCAGCCAAGCACCCAGCAGTAGGGGGTGAGTCAACACGTAGCGCGCGCTAGACTTTGGCACGTCGTCCTTAAAACTCGAGGATCGTCCGGAGCCTCGGCATTTCGGAACTTGGCCTTTGGTGCATGCACCGTGGGGCTGGGATGAAAGATGATGGAAGACCGTTTCCCTTTTGGACCACTGGGAGCATCCAAGGTAATGTCTTCAAGGTAATGTCGACATCATATTAATCAACGGCCCCCCCCCCCTAGAAGGTCAACAAGGTCAACAAGGTCTGAGATTGGAGGTTTTGGAGATCACATCCCCCTAATAGTGGGGATGTCCTGATGATGAAAGGGAATTAGTATTTGGAAGAATGGGAATGAAAGGGAACTAGTATATGAAAGGGAATTAGTATTTGGAAGAATTGGAAGGAAAGGGAATTAGTATTTGGAAGAATTGGAATGAAAGGGAATTAGTATTTGGAAGCACTGGAATGAAAGGGAATTAGTATTTGGAAGAATTGGAATGAAGGGGAATTAGTATTTGGAAGAGCTGGGATGGAATGATGAGATCCATGAGGGCCCAAATACTAATTCCCTTCCATCATGAGGCCCATGAGAGCTCATCATGGATGGGGTTGACTAATAGGGGGGGGGTACACCACTATTAGAGGGGGGTAGGGGGTGTATTGGGGGTACCCTTTCTGAGCTTCTCAAATTGCAGATTTTGATAGATTTTCAATAAGGGAAAATGAACGAATTTTCCTAGAGAGTTTTGGAAATTCTAGGAAAATTGTTGCTTTGGGAGAGCATTGGTAATCAATCAGAAGATCAGTTTCACCATGGCAAGACAAGAAAATATTGAAAAGGCAAAAAGCACAAAACTAATTAAACACACACACACACATATATATATATTTATTTAAGTAATTATATTTTTCCTGGTGGGACAGGGGGTAGACTAATAGGGGTGGTTTCAGCCAAGCAAATTTTTTATTAGAGGGTGGTGACTGTGGAAATTCATAGTTCAAATTAGTTTATTATTGGGGCCTGAACGCTGGGTAGACTAATAGGGGGTTTGGCTAATCTGATGTTGACATTAATCGTTTAGCTGGGCCAACCTCTTTGTTGTTGCTGGTCCTCGTTGTGTTCACGACAAAGAATTTTCCAAGGGTCGGGAAAAGGCAATTGGAAATGTATCAGGCTTCCAATTTGTTTTTTCCTGGGCCCGGGAAAAAGCAAAAGGCTCAGACTTCCAATTTGCTTTTTCCCAGGCCGGGAAAAAGCAAAATGGTTCAGACTTCCAATTTGCTTTTTCTCGGGCAGACTTCCAATTTGCTTTTTCCCGGGCCGGCAAAAAGCAAAATTTGGTCCAGACTTCCAATTTGCCTTTTCCCGGGCCTGGAAAAAGCAAAAGGCTCAGACTTCCAATTTGCTTTTTGCCAGGCTCAGACATCCAATTTGCTTTTTCCCGGGCCGGGAAAAAGCAAAATGGTTCAGACTTCCAATTTGCTTTTTTCCGCGCCGGGAGAAAGCAAAATGGTTCAGACTTCCAATTTGCTTTTTACCGGGCCGGGAAAAAGCAAAAGGCTCAGAGTTCCAATTTGCTTTTTCCCGGGCCGGGAAAAAGCAAAATGGTTCAGACATCCAATTTGTGGAAAAAGCAAAAGGCTCAGACTTCCAATTTGCTTTTTCCCGGGCCGGGAAAAAGCAAAATGGTTCAGACATCCAATTTGCTTTTTCCCGGGCCTGGAAAAAGCAAAAGGCTCAGACTTCCAATTTGCTTTTTCCCAGGCCGGGAAAAAGGAAAATGTATCAGCCATCCAATTTGGAAAGCAATCTGCCCCCGGCCTGGAAACAAGCAGCGCCTGTGAGGCTTGAGCCCACAACCTTCTGCTTATGAGCCTGGCGCCTTGTCCATTAGGCCACAGCTCTCTGAAAAAATTGTTTTTTTGAGGCTTTCCAAAAGCAAACTGGATGTCAAATTTGCTTTTCCGGCTCAAACTTCCAATTTGCTTTTTCCCGGGCCTGGAAAAAGCAAATTGGAAGTCTGACCAATTTGCTTTTTTCCCAAGTCTGAACCTTGTTTTGTCCTGGCCCGGAAAAAGCAAAATGGAAGTCTGAGCCATTTTGCTTTTTCTCGGCCCGGGAAAAAGCAAATTCGAAGTCTGAACCATTTTGCTTTTTCCCGGCCCGGGAACAAGCAAATTGGAAGTCTGAGCAAATTGGGCTGACTGAGCCGTCTCTTGTTCATGGAGGGTTGCGCCCAACCAAAAACATACCAACATGAAAATATCTTGGTTGGCTGGCTTCCTGTTCCTCAGCAATCAATGTGTCAGTGATCAGAGGACAAGACGTGCCTCTAGCCCCAACGACAAACCATTTTCGCCGACAGTGGTAAAACCCCACGCGCGAAAGCTTGCGAAAGCTTCGCGAAGGTCCTGCGAAAGGCCTGGAAAAAATGAAAGGTCTTTTGAACAACCCCTATATATATATATATGGATCTATATACCTATTTGCAGCCAAATATCAGCATCTATTTCAGCCGGCTCCCCTAAGATTGCACCGCCTGTGCCATTGCGTGTCCTGCTGCCCTCTGCCTCAGTGGCCTACGAAGCGCTGCTGCTGCCCAGCACGGCTGTCAAGGAGCTCCTTATGAAAATGTGCGAAGCCAGGGTTTTTGGCCAGTGGTTTCGTTTTTCCGTGGTCTTTGGAAGCCAACAGCTGTCATCCACCACACAACTTGGGTCGCTTCAGCCAAGTCTCCAGGATAACTTCTACTGATCCGCAATCGGGGCCTTGGGAAGCCTACGTTAAAGGTGAAAGTGGTGTTTCTAGGAGGAAGGCTTGTGGGTAAGACGACGCTGTGCTCGACCTTCCTCGTTGGACAGTTTGTGAGCGCCTGTGAGCGTACCATTGGTATCCATTGGTCCTGACTTGAATTTTGTGAGCGTCACGACCGCCGACCTCAGGGAAGGTGGAAGTTTGGGGCGTTTCTGGGATGTGACGTGGGTTGATCCTTCCTGCCTCACAGGGGCAGGTGTCGTCGTGTGTGTCTTCAGCCAGAAAGAGCTAGAAAGCTTGCGTGAGGCAGAGAGGATGCTGAGAGCGGCCGGTCAGGTGTACAGGCATGGTGGTGTGATGCTTGGTGGGCAAACACGGAGATGCAGAAAACCTGGAAGTGCCAGAAGGCGAGGCCGCCAGACTGGCAGAAGGTATGAAGTGTTCATATTTTGAATTCCTGCAAGGCACAGGCTGGTGTTGATGCAGCTTGTGGAAGCTGCTTAAACCAACATTTGGACCTCCATGCTGATGCTTGGCCTGGCGAGATTGAGGCGGCAGCAGGCACTGCAAATCCAGATGCAGAGAATAAGAAGTGTTGTTCGTGTTGTTCCTGCCAGATCATGTGAGTCATTGCGAGTCTTTTCGAGCAACCCAAGGCTTGAGCACGAATTTGTGCCTGGGTCTCGCATGTACAGCCCATGAGACAGCGATAGGCGATAGGCCACCGAAAGAGTGGAGAAAAGGTCCCAGCTTAGGTGAAATGTTTGTGTGAAGTTTGATGCTGGTTTCTCAATTGCCTTATATATATATACCTAAAATATTGACACTGTATAGCACACACATATATCTATATCGAAACAAAATTACATACATAAAAACATGTTGTCAAGTTGTTCAAGATGCACCGGTGAAAACCTTTGCAGGTCCATCCTTTTTCTTGCAAGCATCCAAGCATGGGGACAGGACAGCCATGAGAAGAAAATGGAAGAAACATATTTTTTCTTCCGGCTACTACAGTAAACTAGTATAAACTAGTGAGAAATAGAACATGCAAATATACCTACTTTTTCTTCAGAACTTTTAAAACTTTTCAGGACCCCCCCTGGCCTCGACATTCTAGATGAAAGGGAGTCGAGCGAACTTCCACCTTTCTTTGGGGGTAACCAGGTAACCCCTTCCCCCTCAGGCCTTCGCAGCGACTGAGGCTCTGGCCAGGGCCGGGCTCCCCAGAGTCGCGTGGTTCGCCCCGCGCCGATCGAAGCAGGGCCCGGCCCGTTGGCGAAGTCCCGCTGCGGTTGAGGAGGTTTCTTCAGCTTCAGATGCCGCCATCTTCAGCCGTCTCATCATGAGCCATGCCATCCTGACTTGAACCTGTCTCTATCAGGATGGCTTTGGTCACCCCGGACTGGAGACGTTGCTGAACCACGGGCCCTGTCAGCAGAGACCTACCGAAGGCAGGGCAGGTCGAGACAGGAGGGTCAAGCACTGGCCCCCAGTGTAAGATAAGACATGCAGCCTAAAAACTGAGACGAATGTAGCGGACCATTGCCCCGACATTGGTATGGTCCAGAAACATGACGCATTAAAACCATTTAAAGTTCATCAAGTGCACTGCATATAAAAAAACACACAGAACCCGCAGCTGATAAGACCGTTTCCTTCTTCCAGGGTTGACTCGTTGGGCATTTTTCTTCGGTAGGCGAAGCGTGTGGGACCTCTTCGGCGAGCAGGGCGCTCCGTTGACCCCACGGGGGCAGAGGAGGATGAACTTGGCGAACCAGGACGTGTGAACTCGGCGAAGCGAACGAAGGAACGAACGCGTTGAGAAACCGCCATCGGGGGATTCTTTGGGGATGAAATAGGCCCAGGCAAAGAGAAGGGCGAAAGAAGGGTGAAACACATCCAATTCATGTCATGACAATGCTGTGTATAGTGGAGCATGCGATGTCCATGTTTCCGGAGTTCGTGCAGCTTTGTGTTGAGTCCTGTCTGACAGGCCAAGGGAGAGGCACCAGCCTGGTGCGACGGCCCGGCTGAATTGCACAGGATCAAAGGTGAAGTGCCCTCACCTTTCGAAAGGTATATAGAACATCTGAACGCTCGAAAGGAGTTGGACGGATCTAATCTAGTCACAGTTACCAGAGTTTGTTTCATCTAGAGAACCTTTGAATGTGGGCCAGTCTTTTAGCCAGATAACTTCAGATAAGACAGCGACCTTAACCGTGCAAGCACCCGACCCGGCATTTTCATATATTTTCTGATCTGGAAAGGCCTGGTTTTCTCTCCCTCCCTCAGCGCCACTCGGGGATTTCAGATTCCATGCGGCTTCCCGGAGGTGCGTCCTTCGAGAGCACCGAAAATCCCAGGAGTAGCTTCTTGTTACCAGTCGTATATAATATATAATGGTCTCCAACTTTGTTTGTATGTACAGCGCATATATACTCCGCTAGAGTACTGCAGACACGTGACTCATTACGTTTTTTGGCTCAAGGGAGAAAAGGCGTTCCGAAACGTCGAAACTTTATTTTCATGGTAGCGCGTGAGCCCGGTGAAAGCGAAAGGGACGCTGCGCATCAAGGAGGAGAGACATAGCAAGGTAGAGACCTCCGAGGAGGAGGATCAGGAAATCCCGGGAGCGGCCGATTCGGCCGCCCCGAGTGGAAAGGAAGAAAAAGAGGAGGAGCCTTTGCCAGCCACATCAGCGGCAGAATCGGCCGCGAGCACCACTCCGGCGGTTGTAGGAACTGCCGAAACAACATCAGCGGTTGAAGGGACCGCGGAAACAAAAGAAGAAGAGACCACAAAAGAGACAGAAGGAGGAGAAGAAGAGAAGCCGGAACAAGACCCCACAGTAGAGCCAGAGGCTGAAGCGGCTGATCCAGCCGCACAGCCTTCATCTGGCCGAGTGATCGCCGACTTCATCACATCCCCAGAAGATGTCAAAACAGGTTGGGAGGTCCGTGGCATTCACACCAAATACACTGAAGCCAAGGTTGATCCCAAAGCGCCTTGGAGGGTGAAGAAGAATATTTGGGGACAGGTCAAGAAGCATCCAGAGCCACAGTCCGGATTCCGACTTCGAAGCAAGACCTCGCTTCAGTACCGGAGGCTCAAAGACCTGGTCAGGCTGCAGAAGAAGAAGGATGTCATCACAGAAGATCTGAGGAGGCGCATCAAAGAGTTCGGAAAAGGGCGCACTCCACAAGAGATCAAAGAAGAGCGGGAAGAGCAGAGGGTCCGCAATCAAGAGAAGCGGACCAAGAAAAGGAAGACCTCAGAAGCGGCTGATCCAGCCGAGGAGGAGGAGGTCGAAGAAGAAGAGTCGGTGAGCCATCCAAGTCCGGCTCGACAGCCTCGAACACCGGACGGGCCACCGCCGGCTAAGCGACCGCAAACCCGCGACACCGAGCGGGGACGGGCGGTCTGGGGGCGTGCGCTGGAGTTGAACCTCCGCATCGTCACCCTAGCCAACGAGCGGGCCCAGCGATTGACGATAGAAAATTGGAAATTAGAGAGCCCGTTCCAAGTGCGAAAGCTTGCGGCCGACGAACTTGTCGAGCAACGAGGCCTCAAGGGTACCGTTGCATTGGCCGCCATTCGCGAACTCTGGAAGACCCCCAACGACCAGGGAAAGAGAGGATCCAACGAGGCTTGTAGTTCTTGTGACGAACGACGGCAGGCACAGTTGCCCGTGGTTCAGGACTACATCAAGCGGCGTGGTCTTAAGGGACCTGCCCGCCTCGGATCGACCGCCAAGACAAAGGCGGCACCAAAAGTGAGCCTGACACCTGGGCCGAAAGAGAAGGCCAAATCGAAGGCCGGACCAAAAGGAAAGGCCAAACCGTCAGCCGCACCAAAAGTAGCGGCTAAAGCGAAGGCCACAACTGTGGGTCGTCGCCCGGAAGAACTCACGCGGACTACTGTTGAAGTCCGTGGAGTGCCAAAACCTTCCGATCCTTGACCGGGCGAACCGCCCGCGACTGTGCCGCTGGAAAAGGAGCGAGCGGCAGCAGCAGCAGGGCTGAGAGTAGGAAACCATGGAACAGCAGGTCCAACAGCTGAGGGATATGGTACTTCAACTCCAACAGAACCAAACGAGGTTGGAGCAAGAGAATCAAGTGTTGAGGGAGTCTCAAGGCGGGGTGACAATGCTAGCCTCAGCCGTAGGAGAATTGGCTAAAAGCCTTGAGAAGAAAGAAGATAGGAGAAAGTCCCAAATCCTTATGGACACCAAAGGGTTGGGACGCCCCGAGAGTTTTGGGAATGTTGAAGGGGATTTTCGAAAATGGGCCAGGAGCATTGATAACCTGTTCATAACTACTTTTGGGAGAGAGTTCATTGAAGTCCTGGAGTATATTTTGGAACAGGAAGACGCGATTGAATTGAGGGCTATGGAGTCCGCGTTTGGGACTGGAACCATAGCAGCTATGGATGACCTAGAAGATAAAGCTGATCAAATTCATCGCGTGCTCCTGACCCTAACCTCAGGTGAAGCAGAAGATTTGATGGTAGGAGCTTCAAATGGGTTTGAAGCATATCGGCGAGTTCACCGCCGTTGGGATCCCCGAACCTCGGGACGGAAACGCAATATACTTCGAGCGATTCTCCAACCGGAGAGAGTCAAGACATGGGCCGCGGTGAGGCCAGCGATCGAACAGCTCGAAGAGCTCATCAGGCGGTACGAGTCTCGGAGGAGTGCCGCAGGGACCAGGGAGACCCTATCGGACGACATCAAGTCCGCTTCATTGGAGATGCTGGTACCCCCATATTTGGAGAAACATCTTTTGTTGAACAAGAGTAGATTGACAACCTATTCGTTGATCAAACAGGAGATTGAACTTGTCATTGAAACATCCCTCACATCAAAGTCATCTGTTCCAAAACCAGGTTCATCAAGTTCGAGTTATCAAGGACCTCAACCCATGGACGTCGATTCGATCGGACAATGGATTGCAAGCCTGGTCAAAGGAAAAGGTAAAGGAAAAGGTAAGCAGGCCAAAGGCGATGGAAAGAAAGGCTCAAGCAAAGGGGGCTCAAGTAAAGGCTCAAACCCGGCTCAAGATA
The DNA here is from genome assembly GCA_963970005.1 of Durusdinium trenchii. NCBI lineage: Eukaryota > Dinophyceae > Suessiales > Symbiodiniaceae > Durusdinium > Durusdinium trenchii. The sequence goes on from CAXAMN010004736.1 coordinate 231,277, forward strand.
TCACCTGCTATAATTGCGGTAAGAAGGGACACCGAGCGGCCGATTGCTGGAGCAAGAAACGGCCGGATGGAAAAGGCGATAAGTGGTCAGGTTCAGGCAAAGGAGACAAGAGTGGTAAAGGTGGCAAAGGCAATAAAGGCAAAGGTGGACGAAGCGGCAAAGGTAAAGCCGCAGGAAGTATGGAAGAGATGGACGATCCGGATGATGGCGTTGAGCCAGCTCCGGAGGCTGATGTCGGAATGCTCATGGCAGACTTGAGTGGAATTGGAATGGCGGACACCTCATCCGCCGAAGAATGGATGAAGTTTAACCTGGACACTGGAGCAGCCCAGACAGCCATCCCGAATGGCTGGGAGGACCGAGTGGTTGTCAGTGAAGGCAACGGAGTTGTATTCAAGACTGCATCAGGAGAGTTGGTGCCCAGTCAGGGCATTGGAACCTTTGAGGGGTTCGACGAGAGCGGCAACAAATGCCGTGTGAAAGGTTCAATGGCTGATGTTCACAAGCCATTGATTTCAGCATCCAAGTGCTTAGGCTTTGGAAGGATTGCAGTTCTTGATGCAAATGGCGGAAACTTGATTCCGCAAGGGTCCAAAGTTGGAAAGGCTGTCCAGGCGATCCTGGAGAAAGCGAACACTGCAGAGCAGCGGAGTTGGATCCCTGTGTATCAAGAGCAGGGAGTGTACAACTTCCACTTGAGAAAGCCAGGGTATAAACCGACAAAGGAATGCTGTGGCATCGCAGAGTTGAACGCCACAGGAGAAAGAGGAGATGCCTCTATGGATTCAGGCCGACCTGGTCCAGAGGGGCGAGAAGAGGATGATGAGTTGGAATTAGTTGATGAGGTTGAGAAACCCATCCAGATAAGAGCTCCGGAGGACCCAACTCCGGCTGAGATCGAAGAGCACGAGGCGACAGGCCATGTGCAGTATCGAAGTTGGTGCCGGCATTGCATTGCTGGACGGGCTGTGGGACAGCCACATCGGACGAGGTCCGAGGAAGAGAAGGCCAAGAGCCTTGTGCCCACAGTGGCAATGGACTACACGTTCATGTCACGGGGCGGTGTGGAGGACGAGCGAGTGAAGCCGATCCTCGTAGTAAAGGATGAGAGGACACAGTCCTTAGCGGCGACCTTCGTGGACTCGAAGGCTCAAGTCGGATGGTGAGCCATCCGTGGTAGCCTTGAAAGAGGCAGCGGCGAAAGAAACCGGCATAGACTGGGTTTCGGAAGAGTCGCCAGTAGGAGACCATCAGGCAAATGGTCTGGCGGAGAACGCCTGCAAGGAGATCAAGCGTCAAGTACGAGTTCTCCGCAGCGCGTTGGAAAAGAAGCTCGGCAAAGAGCTCAAAGATGATGATCCTGCATTGGCATGGCTGCCAAGGCAGGCGGGAGACCTGTTGAGCAGGTACAAGAAAGGTCAAGATGGCAGAACGCCTGAGGCCAGAAGATGCGGAAAGCAATGGCGGAAACCTGCCATAGCTTTTGGTGAACGCCTATACTTTAGAGAAGTAGGCGAGGGAGTTCGCATCCTGAAAGAAGGACGCTATGTAGGGCACCACGGCCGAACAGGATCCATTTTGGTGATGACGGCCGATGGCGTGCGCAGAGGCACGGGAATCCGGCGGCTGAGTTCAGCCGACCGCTGGGACCCAAGTGATTGGGACCTTTTGCGGGGCTTACCGTGGGAACATTCCGCGGCAAGGCTTGCCGGTGAGCAGCTGATGCTCGAAGAGCGCCTTGTGGTACCACCTCCCAAGGAGGAACGAGTGGCACCACCACAGCAGAGGCGAGTGTACATCAGGAGAGAAGATGTGCACAAGCATGGAGCCACAGAAGGCTGCCCAGGATGCAGGTGCATCTTGGAAGACAAGAGAACGACCTTGCCGCACACAGAGGCGTGCAGAGCAAGGATCACCGAAGCGATGGAAAAGGATGAAGCTGGGCAAGCGAGACTTGAAGCCCATGCAAAGAAGAGAAAGGAAAGGCAACAGCTTGACACTGTGAAGCCGAAAGTCGTGGCCGACAAGGACACTGACATCCCGGCCGAAGACGCGGCCGGAGAGCCAGAGAAGAAAGAAGAAGCAAAGAGCGCAGGGTCGGGAAGCCCGCCGCCAACAGCGGCAGAGGGTGAGAAAACCTATCCCGATGACCCAAAAGAGAGATATGAGATGAAGAGGCAAGCAGCAGAGATAGAGAAGAAGCCAGTGGCAAAAGCCAAGGTAGCAACAGAGCCCAAGAAGAGAACAGGAGAGCTCAGGATAGATCCACCTGGGCCAAAGGTCAAGCCGAATCCAGCCCAAGGAACAAAGAGGACAGCAGAGACCGCCGTAGAAGACCTTGATCCCAGAGTGGAAGAGAGTCCAAAGAAAACGTCTCAGTTTTCACATGTTCCAGAAACACCACCAGCAGGGTGGAAGCCAGATGCAGCCAGCTTGGTAAAAGAGAAGGAGATCGCAAAGCAGCATCTGAAGAAGATCATTCAAGGAACCTATGAGGCAAATGGCATCGCTATCTCTGAGCAACAGATCGGAGACATCGCTCATTTGAGCATGCAGATGTCAGCAGTAGATATCATGGAGATCTACTCGCCCAAAAGGTTCACTGCGCTTGCAGAGCGCTACAAGTTGCGACCGGGTTTTGCGGTCGACTTGAATGAAATGAAAAGTGACGGAACATACTGGGACTTGAACAAGTCCGAAGATGTTCAAGAGGTGCATGACATCCTTGAGAAGGACGAACCGGCGCTTTTGACTGGTTCGCCACCGTGCCATATGTTCTCACAGCTCCAGAACCTCAACTGGAGAAGCATGGCACCGGATGTCCGGAGGAGGAAAATGGACGAAGCCGTCCACCACCTTCATACGAGCGTAGAGCTGTATGCCAAGCAGCATCGCTCAGGAAGAAAATTCCTCCACGAGGCACCTTGGTCCGCAACTAGTTGGAAGGATGAGAAAGTTGCGGCCTTAGCAAAGGAAGATGGAGTGTTCATAGTGAAGGGTCCAATGTGCAGGTGGCAGATGATGGCCACCGACCGAAGAGGACTCCAAGGCACCGGCTATGTGAGAAAGGAGACCGGTTGGATGACCAACGATGAAGGGTTGGCCAGAGTATTGCAAGGAGTCTGCTCGAATGAATCGGGCAAAGGACCATGGCACCGACACATCCATCTGATCGGAGGCATTGCTAGGCAGGCAGCGGTATACCCGCCGCAGCTCGTGAAAGCAGTGCTGAGGAGCCTGCGTGACACACTAGCTGAGAAAGGTGAGTTGAACACCTTTGATCTGTTTGCAGCAGGCCCAGTTCCAGAGATGCCTCTGATGGAACCTGAGTTCGAAGAAGTCTACATGGATGATGTGAACGGCGGCATTTTGCCAGCCGAGAAAGTGAAAGAGGCAAGACGCCTTGAAATGGATTATTTGAAAGAAAAGCATGGTGTTTATGTGCCCCGGCCGAGAGCCGAATGTTTTGAGGAAACGGGGAAGCCCCCGATTCCAGTCAGATGGTTGGACACCAACAAGGGAGATCCAACAAACCCGAACTATAGGAGCCGATTAGTTGTGCGTGAGATAAAGGCAAGAAAGACCAAAGAAGAACAATTGCCAGCCAACTTGCTTTTCAGCAGCACGCCCCCATTGGAGGCGATGAGACTGCTGTGCTCGTTGTGGGCAACAAAGAGGAAGTCCTGCCACAACCAGCCGCTGAAGCTGGGCTTGTGGGACATCTCACGAGCACACTTTTATGGAACTCCGAAGAGAAAGATCTACATAGAGCTGCCGCCTGAGGACGAAGCCAGCAAAGATGGGCAAACCTGTGGACTTCTTGTGACGTCGATGTATGGAACACAGGACGCTCCAAATATCTGGCAGACGCACTACACAGAGACTCTGCAGAAGGCTGGTTTCCGCAGAGGCTTGTCAAATGCGTCAGTCTTCTACCAAGAAGCTTGGGACGTCAGAGTGATGGTGCATGGAGATGACTTCCTAGCGCTTGGAGACGCCCAACACTTGGAGAAGCTCAGCCAAGTCCTCAAAGATGCCTATGAGCTGAAATGTCTCGGAATTCTTGGAGACGAGGATGGACACCGAACAGAAGCCCATTTTCTGAATCGGTTGATCCGAGTCGAAAAGAAGAACGGTAAAGGATCGATTGTGATCGAAGCCGATCGGAGACATGTTGATCTTTTGATCCAGGCATTTGGCCTGGAAAAGGCAAATGGTGTGGAATCACCAGATGTCAAGAAGTCGGCAGATCAGCAGATGCTGGAAAGCCGCAGTCCGCTGCTTGACAAGAGCGAGGCATCGAAGTATCGTTCAGCAACGATGCGTGCTGCGTACTTGTCCCAAGATCGACTTGATATTGGGCGCGCAGTCAAGAACCTTGCTCGAGGTATGGTATCACCAACAGAAGCCAAACTTGCTGACTTGAAGCGTCTCATCAGGTACTTGAAGAAATACCCTGATGTTGGGCAATGTTTTGGCTCACAACAGACACCCTCAAGGCTGAGGGTGCAGGTCGATGCCGACCATGGTGGTGACGCTGTGACGCGCAAAAGCACGACTGGCATGGTTGCTATGTACGGCATGCACGTGTTGAAACACAGTAGTAACATCCAATCCACTGTAGCCCTTTCTACAGGTGAGAGTGAATACTACGCACTTGTGAAGGGAGGATCTGTGGGCTTAGGCCTCCAAAGCCTATGCGCAGACCTTGGTTTGGATTTGGGAGTCACCATCGAAGGCGATTCCAATGCAGCCAAAGGAACTGTGAATAGAGTGGGTTTGGGTAAAGCCAGACACATCCAGACTCGCTACCTATGGTTGCAAGAAAGGGTCGCCGAGGGCCACTTGAAAGTGCACCACGTTCCAGGTGTCAAGAACAAAGCCGATGTGTTGACCAAATCGGTACCTGGGGTGCAGCTTCGCAAAACCATGGAGGACCTGCAATATGCATTTCTCAGCAAGCGAAGCAAAGGACAGTTAGATGTTTTGGAGTAAGGTCCCTGGCCAAGCTCCACTACCACAACTGAAAGTGGCTAAGCAGCGAAGAGTTTCACATGTTTCCTTTTAAGCTTGCGCAGCAGTACAGTGCTTTGCAAGAGGAGGAGTGTTTGTATGTACAGCCCATATATACTCCGCTAGAGTACTGCAGACACGTGACTCATGACGTGTTTTGGCTCAAGGGAGAAAAGGCGTTCCGAAACGTCGAAACTTTATTTTCAAACTTAGTAGCTTCTAGCTACATTCTAGTAGCGAACAAAGACCCCATTCCAACATGATGCTCTCAAATTCAGCGCTTTGTGGAGCAACTTCCCATCAGTCCCATTCCAACATGAGATAAACAATGTTCACGCACACACAGTTTTGCAACATGTTGCAAAGTCCTTCTCAATGCGGACAGTCATGGACACGCTTGGACCATGGTCACCACGGTGACCATGAGCATAAAATTTTCAATAACCGATGCAACTCGTAGGGAGTGAGGGTGGCCAGATCCCAAGAAAAACTAGTGGAATCTCTTTGGAGCCGAACTTTCCTCATTCACTATGACATCGGAACGGTTTATATATAGTTTTGATGTCTCGCTGGGACCACTGGCTCAAAGTGGGAGAGGGCCCGGCGGGCTGCTGGCCGCGGGTGGCGCCATATCCATGGCGCTTCAGGCGATCCCGTCATGTTCAGACAAAGGACCAAGCTCTCAAAGAAGCTCTCCTGACAGACCGAAGCAGCCAGGCCTCCTCGCCCGGCCGACCTGGCAGATGCTGAGAAAGGCGGGTTGTTACCGCCATTGACCGCGGGTTGGACTCGCGCCGCGTGCGCTCGGGGCAGGTCATGGCGAACAAAGCTCCTTTGGTGAAGGTGCAGGCGTGTGAAATGTTCGTGCTGAAATCATTTGCTTCATTAATTCCATGTTTTGCAGTTGCCATGGTGCATTCCAAGAGTTTGCATGCGTGTCATGGGTGAGTTCAATTTACTGTAGTTGAAGCATTTCAATTTGATTTTGCATGTGCAGGCCGAGAAGCGTTCCAGTGAGACTGGGGGTGGTCAGCTGCCGAAAGAGTTGCCGTTTCAGTGACTGAGCTAAAATTGATTTGAAACCTTTCGATGGATTGATTGACGATGAAAGGGTGACAGGTGCACACCTGAACACATTTTCTTGCGCACGGCATCTCTGAAGGCTGAAGGCGCACTTGCCGCTAGTGGCATGGGAAGGGCCACTTGCCTGAAAAAGTGCTGCAAATCGAACAGGCTGACTGCTGCAGTGGTTCTTCGATGTTGTCCAGAGCTCACTTGGCCTTTAGCCCCCTGTCCCTCCCCAAAGAATCCCAAACAAGGCAACCAGCATCTTATCTGAACACGACTCATGCGTCTCAGATATGATAAGATATCCCCCTGCAAAACCAAGACCCAACTGCATGTTGTTAAAGCATTGAGATGATTTGGGACGCTGTTCTCCCATCGGCAGGGGCAGGTCTCACCGGCTTTCCAGCAGTGACAAGCCTGCCCCACGGGGTTGCTGTATTGTTCATTTCTTCTCCATGGATCTCCATCGGCTATCAAGAGGGGAGGGACCCTCACCTCCTAGATGCAATTTTCTGGCCTAAATATTGTGTTCAAGCGACATGACATGCCCACTTTTTTGTAGCTTTTGCTTTAAAAGGTTGACCCTTCAGCCCCATTGAGGGTACGAGCATGATGGGCTGGAGCACGTTCCGTCTATGAACCGCATCGTATGTCAACGGACCTCCTTTTCCTGGTCGTGATGCACCGGTTCCGCCGTGCCCCGCCGTTCGGAGGTTCCGCGAGGCCATGAACCAAGCGCTGAAGCGCGAGAAGCTCACGCGGCAGCGGCTCCGGAGCACCCGCGGCCACTCCGCCGATGTGGACAACGCGACGGCGCGACAGTGCTGTGGGCGTCCCATGTTTTCTCATTTCATAGTTGTTTTTATGAGGTCATCAGCTCATCTCAACAAACATCTCAACAGACCTGATTTTTAAATAATATATCATAAACACAGTCACTATTCATACAATTCATAATTCTTCATAAAACATGTTTAGTTTTTTTGTTATTCTATTTTGTTCACGACAAACCCCCCCCCCAAAAAAACAAATGATTCATGGAACATATAGATTTGAAGATTGTCCTCTGAATAAATATCATATATAATATAACTGGGTGCAGATCACATGGGATTTAGAAAACATACATGGGCACTCACACATTCCCAAGTCATCTGCCTTACCCTCCTGCTGTTAAATCCCATGTCATCAAGCAAAAGAACCAAAAAGAAGATAATGCAAAGCGTCTCCAGATTGCCGACGCAACCCAATACAAGAGTCGGTAAGTCCTAAGTCGTGTGAAAAACGTGTGGGTACCAAACCGTTAGGTGAGTACAGGCAGAGCAGGATGAGATGGGAGTTGTGACACTCATGCATGCTCCCAACAGCACAAAAAGCGTTTTCCCGATTTACCAAAAATCTTAAATGTTAAGAAATGTCCTCAAAACTCTTGAAACATCAAGGAAAGACAGGAGCTGAAGGAATTAGAGCAGGAAAATAACTAAGAATTAAACATTAACTAGCTACTTCTTAGTTTTTCACATGACTTAGGACTTACCGACTCTATTCCTTGTGTCACTTGACGCCATAACTCCCATGTGATTTGTACCCAGTTTATGTATATATATGATATGGTATTTTTTTGACAAAGATGCTTTTGGATCAGATGCTTGTCAGATGACCGGGCGCCAAAATTTGTACAACAAAAACATGTTTATGAATAATTTTGGTAAATATTTGCAACGCCAAGATTGATGATATTATGATGATATTATTGTTAAATAATATATTAACCTCACAGCAGACTAAAGTTGATACAATCAAGTTTAGGCTGGACAAAATGCATTATTTTTTTCTCTCTCCTGTAGTTCTTCTACTTCTTCTATCAGTTCTTTTAAACATTTTGCTAATACAATATTGTTTAATGATATTTCAGTGTTAATTTCATCATTACCTACTTTACAATTCTTTGGTTTGTTGATGTACGCATTTTCTTTTCTTTCTGCCTGTTTCAATCATATTTACCATTTGTGTATATTATGTTTACTTTGTATCTTTAACTTTCTGATGCTTTGGCTTTAGGTTTGCTTTTGGTGCCTTATCCTTACCTTTGCGTTTTTGGTCAGCTATTTCATTTTCAAGTTTATCTATTCTTTCAATGTTTTGCTCTTGGACTGTTTCCCTTAAGGCTGCTGTCATTCTACCATAATTGACGCTTTTGTATTCATTGTCAGAATTAACTATGTTTTCCATGTCGGGCGGTATGGTTTCTTCAATCTCATCAGCAATATATTATGTTTCTTTTTGTCTCCTTTCATGTAGCATTTCCTTACCTTAATCTTGTTCACTAACTCACTGCATCCTGTTTCAACATTTTCTATTTGCGCTTCTAATCTTTTGTCGGTCGTCTCTGTAAGTGCTACACAAGTAATGTTTTATCCAGAAACAACATCAACATTGATCTTAAAAACTCTAGACATATAACTGACATCATCCTTGTCGTAATAAGCACGGGTTGTTCCATTCTGTTGCAATAACATATTAAAATCACCATTAGTATTGTAGGTATTACATTTTGTAGGTTGTTTTGCTTCAGCAAGGGTAGGATATATTAATAACATAGTAGCATCTGCCCCTGCTCCTAAAATTGTAATAGGACTATTGACGGTGCTATCATTCCATATTCTTAATACATTGGATGTTGTTTTTAGCATTGAAAGCAAACCAGGCAACAACATACACTAAAACTGAAGTTCATACAGCGCTGACAGCAAAAGCAAATCTAGCAAATCCTGCATTCACTGCAACTGCTGTCAATACAGTAGGTTTAACATGAAATGCCGTAAATACAACTCAGTTTAATGCGACAAACTTACAGCAGATACAACTTGGACGCACAATATCACAGAGTATATGAGGTGTGCCTTTACCAATTCAACCCTAGAAATGAAACAGGAACTACAAATAGAAAACGTTTTTAACACAAATACTATTGATAGTTTAATAACTAATGCAAATTGAGTGATGTCTAGAAATGGTGTTGAGTATATGCAATTTCAGGCATCCCCTGACATAAACTTATTGAATAACATATTACAACCAAATAACGGAAGAGGTAAAAGTAAGTTATTTGAGGGAGTTGAAGGGGGTTGAATGTATGGAGGATTTGAAACCTTGATGAAACAAACCCATATATTATTATTGACTCTACTAGTTCCAGCATTACAATGTCCCCTGCCAGTGTGGATATATAAACTCAATTGAATTGTAATATACTGAATAGCAGTGGTGATAACGATATTTCATTTAGAAGAAACGGAGTTGAATATTTTACATTGGATAGTGCTAATAGTATTGTTAATGTAGCAAATTCCATGAGTATCAACAGGTGATTTATATGCAAACAATATCAGGAGAAGGTCATTAGAAAATGATACCGTTTTTTGGTGCTAATTCTGATGGTGTAAGTTCAGAGGTTGAATATATGAGATATGACCAAACATTGTTTCAGGTATTGCTTTTTCTGGTTATATATTTATAATGCTACAGATAATGCAAATCTGCTAATACAAAGGAACGGAGTAGATTACATAACCCTAACTACATTAGATACAATTGATTTAGAGAAGCTAACATAAATATACAAAAGCAAATGGTTTAGCGCTAACCATTGAAGATACTGTACATGGATACTTTGAAATTGGTGATGGTAAAAGTATTGACTGTTGGACTACTGGAGGAGTAGGTCAAGAGATGCAGTTAGAACTATATTTCTAAAAGCGGTGTAAGGATTGGCAAAACTACTAGTTATTTAGCAATCAAAGGATTAAGGAATGGAACAGATATACTAACTATCAATGGTGCTATTCAAATATTTCCTGCGGATCGAGAGGGTGGGGCCCGGGTGGGCCCCAGCAAGGGGGGTCGGCAAAAAAAAAAAAGAAGCTATTTATGTAGTGTTTTTTTTTAAATAAATATTTTTCGGCCGACCCGACCCCCCCCAAACTTGATAGTCTTAGTTGTATTTCATGTTTTTTTGAATACAATTTTATTGTTTTGTTTGAAATATAGAATGCAAATTTTGTTTTCCTATATGTCTTGAACAGATGTGTCGTTTAATAATTGTTTACTAATTAGTTTGTTGTGCAATGTGTTTTTGATACTGTGTTTGTTTTGCTGACTGAATGTCTGTGTTTTCACTATATCTTTAGTTATTTAAAATCACAATTTTATCGTGTTTTCGGGACGCCCGTGGTCCCCTGTTCTGTTATTTTTGTTGGGGGGGAGGGGCCATACCGTGTCGAGCCGAAGCGCGACGGGGGAAGCTAAGAGATGGATTGAGGGTAGAATTAAATTCTTATTGTTACTACTAGGAAGGCACTTGTTTCTAATAGCGATGCACTTGTTACTGGCAAGTCTTCCGAACTGAGCATTTTTTGCCTCTTCCAAACCGCTCCGAGAAGCAAGCCTCCAAGGCATCCCGACCTTGTTGGGCATCACTTCGTTGGTGAGCTCCTGCGTTGCCATGGCACCTCAGAGAGGAGAGGGTTCAACCCATATCCGAGGTCACACAAGACACCAAGAACACGGTATTGGCAAGCGAACCCCACCATCTATTACTGGTTCAACCTGGCTTTGTATGGCTTTCTGCACTTCTTATGGAAACTGAGGTGACTGGCTTGGGAGGGAAATCCACAAGGTTTATGATTATAGATATGGTTCAGTCCCAGTAGGTTTTGGCGTTTGTGACATGTGCGACCACTCACGAGGAAAAATACCCAAGCAGGACATAGCAGCACGTCAATTGAGCAAACCTACCAAATCCTCAATACAGGGAGGAACTGACTGCTTGTCACTCTGTTCTTGGAATGACCAGAGCCAAGCTCCGAGGGAGAGATTGCTTGATTTGGCACATAAGCGCGCGGCCCGCTATGCCCCATGCCCAGAGCACCATAGTACAGGGCGTTCCTCCTTTATGGGTTTTCTTCGGCGTTCCATCAACGATCACTAATGGAATTCCAAAGGCCTTCTTATGCCTTCGTGCAAACTCTCCCAGCTATGGCTGCTCAAAAAGCGGTATATATAGATACTGCGGAAACTTCCTAGTGACTGGACTGCGCGGCAAATCATGTTGTCACCTTTTGTTTTTCAGCCATGTTGGAGATCAAGACGCCCAGGTCCTTCTGCATGTCCTGCAGATTGATGCGGCGTTGGGTGTGGGATTGTTGGCTGTACCGCCTGCCTTGGCGCTCTTCGGTTGGACTGTCATGTGGATTCTGCTGATGTGCCTTGGTGGCGCTACAAGTTGCAGATTTATACAGACCCCAGAAGAAGAAGCAGAATCAGAAGTAGAAGAAGAAGAAACACCTGGACCCAGTTTTGTACTTATATACCCCACCACGAGAGTACCCCCCACTTTGTAGGGGAAGAGACATGGAGTCCTCCAGACCTTTTTTGGGTAATTTTTCTTTGGAGTGGCATTTCATGTTTTTGACCTTTCCTTTCTGACACTCAATGCAGCCAAGGAGGGCTTTAGACCCACGCTAGCCCAGCCCTCCGGACTCCCGTACGCCCGCTACGCCCCACGCGAGCCATGCCCAGGAAGCATTGGCGCAAGCATCAGAGATTATTGCAAGACATCATGGGTCAGGACCTTGGACAAACATGGCCATACGGCCAGGATGTTCGGGGTTGAATGTAGTTACTAATTCATGGAGAGGAGTTGTTCAATAAAGTTCCCAACTAGTTTCCCAACTGTTAGATCTATGCCTATGCCCTCCAAATTGACGAATCATGGTACCTATATACTTCGTTCTACCACCCCAAAAACCGCTCCAGATCGCTCCAGTATTTCTACATAATAAGATGTCACAGCTGTGCCCTCCGGCAACCATGAGCACATATAATATGAAGACCATATCATCTCTTCGAAGCATACCTCCAGCAGATTCAAGTTTCTAATGTTGTATAATTCACGTGATACAACAGTCATCATAATTCACCGTGTGCTTTCTTTCATTTCTTTCAATTCGCCGAGGCTGCCTGAGGACTTGTTGCGAGGAGCTCAGCCGAGAGCACCGGGCCTTGGCGGTCAACCTGGTGACGCGCACAGAGGAGGGACAGCGCTCGCTGGCGCGAGTAACGCTTTGAGGCGATGGCCGACAACATCAAAAACATTGGGCTTAGGGTGCGGCACCAGCGAGCACATATATATATATATATATAATGGAGCGAAATTTGGACCGTTGAAATCTTCTATCGTCCAGCTGTGTCCCACTACAATTGCAGTGTGACATGTTCTTTCACTTTTAGTTTAGTTATATAATAAGCTGCCGTGATGATCCGTGATGTACAATGACACGTTTCGGGCCACCCCAAAGCTGGAAGCTGGTATGCATTGGTGATGTTTGCAGTTGGGATTGCCGGTGCCAAAGAGGTGGGGCTCAGTGAGGCGCCTTTTTTGGGGGTCCTGGTGCGCTACGGCGTTACGGGCTGGAAGGCTGGACGTCACGCGTTGGCGTGTGCTCTTGAAAGGCGCAACTTAGATTTACAACTACCTTGAGAATAACATTTGTAAATATAAGGTTAGTTGAGTATAAGAGCTGTAGGTTAGTCGAGGTTGTTCACAACTACCTGTTTATTACCGTTTAAACTACCTTTAGATTTGTTGATGTTTGTTGGGTATAAGCTTTGCCCTGGCCCTTCGTCAGGAGACAGCGGCCATGGACTGGTTGGGGCGGGCGACGTGCAAGTCTAAGGACCTTTTCTTCAGGGGGTTGGGGTCATAGACACGTGTGGTCCCAGTCAATCCTCAGTGTGCTAGTTAAGCAAACTGTGATTCTTTTGAAACTTTTGGATCTTTTGGTGCTAGTCTAGTACGGACAGACGGATTAGCCACTTGGCAGGATGGACATCCTGTTAGCACTGGATCCGAATGCTGAGAGAACACACATTTACCGTTTACCTTTTGGATGCAGGATGTTTTTTGCGTGGACTTCCGCATCATCAACGAAGACTTTGGAAATGAATTGAGGTGCGACTGAAGGGTGGCAGAACCTCAACCCTCAGTTTGGATGGGTGGCTCAGTTCATGCTTCAGGGCTGCAATTGGGAATTGGGACATCCTTGGCTGTCACTCAACGATTCTTCCAAGCATGCATGACCGGCCCATGACTGGTCAGCTGTACTTCAGTACTCGTAGCCTATTGAATTAGGCAGGAATTGCAACAAATACTTTTTGGCCCGAGATCTGAGTTTGTCAATGTTATAAACATCTACGTACACCTTACACATTGTAAAAAAAGTTACTGTATGTAACAACTACGAATTTTGTACTGCTGCTGCATGTGTGCAGAGCACTCAGACTTGTCCCTATAGTATAGCAATATGCTAAGCGGCTACTTCTGGCCAGACGCAGAGCTCTGGGGTTCAGGAGCCTTCCGAAGCAGCGTGCTTTGGATGCAGAGGAGAGCACACGTCCACCCAGTGGGAAGAGTGAGGGCTCAAGCCTTCCAGCTGAGCAGCGAGGTGCGGGGGAAGATCATTGGGGTACTGGGCAAATGGGGCTTCCAAACATGCAGTGCAAGATGTCCAGCGCAGATCACCCAGTATCTACTGTAATTACAATAATTGTAGGTACCCGTATATATGTTGGTCAAAGCCACTTGTATACAGACGTGATTATTTTTTGCTTTTGTTTTCGCATGACAGCGGGGCATAGCGGGCGTGGGATGAAGATCCATGTGGCCAAATGAGCATTTGCACAATACATTCTGTGTGTTCTCAGGGGCCAAGTTTCCCGGAGGCCATTGACCTAATTGGCCTAAATCCGTTGGACGACATGAAGAGTCTGAGTAGATAACGCATGAGTCCAATTGAAGCAAAGACCAGAGACCTTTTGGATCCTTTTGGTGCAAGGCGTCGTTGCAATTGGTTCTCTGAAGCCAGTCAGCAAAGCAAATCCATGGATTGGCTTCACGTGCATGATTTGCTGGTGCGAAGCTGGCGCAGGTGGCGCCGAGCTTCGCACATTGGCGACTCTGGCGCCGGACGAGCAGCTGCAGCTGCGGCCCGTGTCGGCTGGGGGGCTTTGATGTCTGAGAGGAGGTTGGCAGGCTTTGGTTTGCTTGGGTCCTTCATGGTCCCTTCATCGCCCTTCCGCCAGTAGAGGACTTGAAGAACCTTGGTTTCGATTGAATTTGGTGCGGAGGGAATTACAGGGTTTGACATGTTTTGAATTGTTTTGATCTCTTGACCCCACATCCCATGGAGAAACCTTCTGAGGCTCCTGACACAGAGGCTGGGCAGTGCTGTTGGAGTTTGGGTGGCAAGGGGTGGCAAGTGAAACGCATCTCCCAACCGCCTTCCAGTCGTAAGCTAGGCCGTGGTGTCAGCAGTAGATTGCCAGAGTATGTGCCACTCCTTGAGTCGGAGAATCGTTCCAAAAAATCAAATTTCTGCCTCGATCTTCGAGAGGAACATTTTTCGGCAGTCTTCTTGAACCTCTTGACTTGCCTTTGTTCCCATTGCCTTCCTATGATAGTCCCGAAAAGTTAGAAGGACCACAGCACAGATTGTGTCAGGGTGCTTGGTAGCTTGTTCACCTGCTCCCTCAGCGCTACTGCGCAATCCCCGATGTGGCAGGACTTTCGAGTGCCCGCGGCCGCGGGTTCTGGCTCCAACTGGACCACGGCATCAGCACAGGGACTCGGTTGTTTGCCGTGTTTGGAAGAAAGACTGAGCCCGCCCACAGCTGGGTAAGGGAGTCGTTGGTGTCATGTCGCATTTGCAGAATGGCACGCTGCCTGCGGTGAGCAAATCTCTCTCTATATATATATACAAAGATTGTCCCGCCTGTGCTGAGGGCAACTCCAGAGCAAGCCGGGAGGCGCGCACAGAATGGTAGAGATCTGGCTGTGGCATATGAGGTTGACCAGCCTGGAATAAGCAAAAATGGCTTTGGACGCATTTCCGACATGTGGCCCAAGTTCATCATTGTTGCATGGCAGGCCTGGACGTAGACAAGTACTGAATGACCGACTTTTGGCCTGGCTCCGGCATCGGCTCCCGTAGTTCTTTTGTCGTCAGTCAAAGATCAGCCACTGCCTTGCGCGAAGAGAGGCTGCTGCGCCGCAATTGCATGACAGATTTACGTTCCAAAGGAATGTGAATAGCAGACCGCACTGCGCTGATCAAAAAGCTACTCAAACTATCGCTATCCATTCTTGTTGCTAGCATGAAGATCGGCATCCCATACCGGGAGCCGTGTCCCTTATTTGTTGTGAGGCATGCTTCTATTTCGTGAGAAGTGTAAAAAAAGAATAAGGAATCAATCCTTAACATTTAACATCCCTGGCTTTGTTAGACGTGTTGCACCTTGGCCGGTGTGTGACTTGAACTCCCGGCCTCCTCACCGCGGCTCGGCTTAGTGGCGCACCCCTCCGGGCGCGAGGAGCGGCGCGGAGCGGGGGGTGCCATGGGCAAAAAGCGGCGCCGCGATGAGGAGGACGAAGCCGAGGGCGGTAGCCTGGGCGGCCTGGGCGCCCGGTCCTGGATTCTTTCCCGCTTGCGCACGTTTGGTTTGCTTTGTTTGCAAGCGGCTACCGTGTGGAGGTGGGGAGCGCACAAGAGCATTCAAAAGCATTCAAAAGGCACCAAAAAAAACAATCAATACGCATTGGAGCCCAAGATCATCTAAGACTCAGACGTCTCTCAGCGTAAGGGTCTGCCGAGGACAGGAAGTTGAACAGCCAAAAGAAGCTGATGTAGGTGGGGAAGCCTCGGGATGAACTGGGAGTGACTTCGTGAGAGTTTCCAACGTCCAATGGTGGATGGAAGATATGAAGAGTGTTGAGTCTGTGAAAGAATGCACCTAATTTTGTGAGACTCGTGTTAACATGTTTGGCACTATTATGAAGGGTATGCGCATTGCCAAAACACTGGAAATTCAACGCACTCCATGCTTTGGCAGCATGTATGGAGGTGGTCTTCCGTGCTTCTTCATGACATGAAGTGGCTTACCAGCCGCTGGTTACCAGCCCCAAAAATAAGAATCTTGCATACATTGACAGACCACACGGAAATCATTTTCTTGGAGAGTTTGGCAGCCGGCAGGTGGCTGCTTTCTAGGGCGCGGGCAGGACTTGATCGGATGCCACCATAGACATGGAGTCTAGGAAAGGAGGGCAGGTTGGTTTGCCCACGGTGGCGCAACTTCTGCAAGGTGGAGCCAAGAAGAACAAAAAAGGAGCCAATGCCTCAGCCAGGTGTAGAAGCACGGGGGCCAGCCAACACTATCCAGAAGCAAGGGTTCCTGACCCCAGTCAAGAAAGTGAAGCTTCCTGCGCAGCAAGGGCTGGGAACCCGAACATGTCCTCAACTCGGCGGCCTCGGGTCCGCAATTCGGAAGGGACGGTTGTGAGATCGCCCGGTCTCGCCGAGGTGGTGCACGTGCAGGATTTGCGGGATGAAGAGCTGCAGGAGGGTCCCACCAAGCGTTCGGTGTGCATCAGTCCGCCGCAGTCCATAGAGTCAGATACGATCAGCTAACAAGCAACAACAACGACAACAACAAGGACAAGGGTGTCGGCTCCAGGGCCACCGTTAATTTGTCTGTCATTTCTGGGAAGCAGGTTTTGCTGAAACACAGTCCAGGTTCAAGGTTTCAAGCGCGTTTGCAAGTGTGGAATTCTCGGGTTTGTATATTGATTATATTATATTGGACACATCTTTAGTTGCTACTGCTTTTGCAGCGCCCAGGCAGGGTATATAAAGTATTCTTTTGTTCGACTTGTTTCTCCAAACAGGTTTACCTGTATGACCTGTATATATGGGGTTCTTACTCCTTTTTAAAGGGTTGCATGCCTGGGCCGGATGATTTTGGCACTGTCTCCGGCTTTCGTTCCTCGGCTGATGTTTTCTTTGCCTACCCTGGGTACACTCGGCTAGATGTTTTTACACTTGGCTCCACTTGTCTCCTTGTTTGTCTCCTTGCTTGGATGGATGCCCTTGGCCGGATTCCTCTGGACGCACTTGGCCAAAAAGTTGTTACACTCGTCTCCACTTCTCTCCCTGCTTGTCAACTTTAGCTGTGGTGGTAACAGCCCTGGCGACTGTAACAGTATCGCTGCTATTGAATGTAGCTAGTGACTAGTGGTCGTTCAAACTCTAAAGGGAAGTTCGGGGCCCAAGCCTTCGGGGTCCGAGCGCTCGGAACCCAAAGGATTTTCCGGGGCCCGACTGGTACACCCAGAGCATGAATGAACACTTTGGCAAAATGGCACCAATATAGTGGCAGTAGTAGTGGTATAGGAGTAATTGCTGCCTGCGGGCCGTAGTGGCGGCCCAAACTCTGAAGCGAAGTTCGGGGCCCGAATCTTCAGCGCCCAAGCGCGTTGAGGCCGGAGCGTTCGGGGCCCGAACCTTGTGAATTTCCGGGGCCAGGCTAGCACGCCGCATGAAATGGAACTCAATTTAGATCAATTTAGCTAAATTCAAAAGCCATGAAACATAGGTTCATGGAACATATGTACGGTATGTGCGCGGTTGGGTTCGGGTAGTCGTACGTTCAGTGTGCGCGGTGGGTTGCGCAATGCGTGCGTACAGTGTGCGCGGTGGGTTGCGCAATGCGTACGTACAGTGTGCGCGGTGGGTTGCGCAATGCGTACGTACAGTATGCGCGGTGGGGTGCGCAATGCGTACATGCAGTGTGCGCGGTGGGGCGCGCAATGCGTACATACAGTGTGCGCGGTGGGGCGGACAATGTGTACACACAGTGTGCATGGTGGAGCACACAATTGACAATGCTCTTGTAGTAGTGTAGACATACCATACAAATTTAATCATATAGTGTGCAAATGTGTGCAGGTGCCTGTTGCTTTATGTTTAGTTTCTTGCATCTTGCAAACTGCATTTGGAGTCTTGTGTCTGGAGTTCTTTTGTTGGTTTGTTACTTTTCGAAGCTGAAGGTCAATCAAGGTCTCATTGAAATGAGCCATGAATTCCAAAAAATAGTTGAGGACTTCCTAGCATTCACGGTCTTCTTCTCACCATTTGATTTTTTCCGGTCCTAAAACTAAACTAAACACTGTCTTCTTCTTAGTCTTCTTCGACTAGCAGCTTGACTTGCTCGCCTTCGCACCACCATTCATGCAAACTTGAATAGCGGAGAGGCACAAACAAGAGACAAGAGTTGAAAGTCAAGAGTCTAGCATGTCTCTAGCTGCCAAGGTTGAACATATTCATATCATATCGAATCAAACCAATTATATTGGTACCTGTATACAACTACTCACCAACCAGATCCACAACCCAAAAGACATCTTGTCTTCACTTCAATCATCAATTAGAAATTGTTAACAGCCAATGAATGACAAGTAGTTGCAACTTTACTGTAACTCAACTGCAGCTCCCGAACTGTCGACGTTTGTTTTCAGTTTTCATTGAACTGTCGATGGCCAATCCTGATGGAATTGTCCGCCAAGCGGCTTCTGATCGCGAGCCTCGGATCAGAGCCAGAGCCTTCCTCAAAAAATGCAACTCGCTTGGCTATTAGTGGGTTGCGTGAGATTTGATTGAACGAGTCAAGTTAGGTTTGAAGACGTCAGGAGTGATTCATGGTCATTCAATAATTGAGTCCAGGCATTTGTGGAATCCAGCAGCACTGCAGTTTGTTTTGGCCCAAGCAATAGTTTGACTTTGCTTTGCTTGTTTTTCATTGTTCAGTGTCGGCAAATCATGACGGAAGGCTACCCTGCTCCTGGCAACCCTGCCAAGTACGAGCTTGTGGAAGCCCAAACTCCAAGCCCAATCAGAGAGTTGAAGGGGGAAGTCTCGACGCCGCAGACTGAAACAAGAACACGGTGGGTCAAGAAGGTTTTGAAAGATGGGGGCATCCCATCACCAATGCCAATGCGACTGCCACAGCCATCTTCATCGAGCCAACGGGCTACTACTCCATTGGTTGCTGAGCAGAAGTCTGGTCCCGCAAATCTGGTTTGGAGTTTGTTGACTCCTAAGCGCTGCAATCATGCAGACACGGAGACAGGTCGCAAAACACCTGATGCGCCAAAGCGCTCAAAGAAAAGATTCCAGACACAAGATGGAGCCTTTCAGGATCCAGATTTCACCACGCCTCCTTGCAAGCGTCGCAGCCGCAGCTGTGTGAGTAGCTAGAGTGGTTGATGTCAGATGGAATGACAGCATCATGGCATGTTGGAGCTGCTCTACTTTACAAGAGTAGCGATAGCAGTTTGCAGGCCAGCTATCAGCTTGCTTGAGTCCCATTTTGCAGTTCCACTCTGTTTATGTTTTCTGAGGTGTCTCTTCAAATTCTTGGGCACTTCCAAGATTTCTACCAAATTCTGTTTCTGCGGGATGCTAGTTGGCGGCGACAATCCCAGTTTCAATTTCATGATCATTCAAATTCAATAGACTTGGACTTCATTAGCGTCCAACCAAATTTGGCTTTGTGCAGCCTGGCATCTTGAACCTAGATGTCAAGCACTGTGGGTAGCACTCAGCTAAAATGAGAGCTTGGTAATGGGGCAAAGGAGGATGGTCGCTGAAGCAAAACAAACGCTTCAGCTGAAGGTACAACTTGAAAACTCTAGACTCTAGAGACAACACTGTAGAGTCTTTAGAGTTAGAGCCACAATCTTATCTGAAGATCGAACCATGAGTGACATAGTCCTGTAATGTAGGCAAGTCATAGGGTTCACAGCAATCACTTTTTTTGACAAATACAAATACAAACAAATTGCAAGATGAGTTCCTGTGATGTTGAGGCAGGCAGCTAGCTCATGCTCGGCGGGACGCTGACAAGAAACTGAGCCGGTTCAGGACTGGGTTGAGAAGCTGGGGACAGAGTCAATAAAGTAGTCACGGTTCAAGAGTAAGGTTCAGCTGAAATAAGGATGTTTTTGATTTTTGAGTCAGAGTCATGAGTCATGAGTTTTACTGAAGTAAGAAGCAGGAAGAGCGTATGTTTTTTGATGGCCTGATTTAAGGCCACAGGATCTAAGATATTACCTCAACAGTCAACCATTCATTTCTCAGATGCTATGTTATGCAATTATGAAATGAAATGAGATTTAGGATTTATTATTGATGATTCATTATTCATATATGATTCATTCTATATTCTATATTCTATATCAAAATCTGCTTGTCAGGTCCGTGGTGGAGGAGTATGTGGAAAATCACGCTGTGCGACAGAAGGATGCTGCTTGGGCGCTTGGCAAGCAGAAGCATAGGTCGCTCAAGAGTGGGGTCAAGGGCAAAGGGAAGTGGAAGACATGGACGACGCAAAGCTTGCTACGGGCTTCGTTGCTTGATGACTGGATGCATTCTTTTGTATAACTATTTACTATTTACTATTTAAATTTACATCTATATTCTATGTGCTATATACCGGTTTAGCTTCAACTGCAAAGAACATTGGCCAGCCAGTAGTTCTCAGAATGTCGATGTTGATGCTAGGCTCGAACCCAAATCTCTGAAACGCAAACAATATACTTGAATACCTGCGCACATGGCCTAGGTTTGGGAAGGCTATACAAGTCAGTGCCATTACCCACAGACCTTCAAAACTGCAGCAGAAGTCTCCAACTGCATTTTCATTGAATTCCTTGGCGTTTTGGCTGTCTGCCAGCACTACACACATAGCGGCGGCGCTTTGGTATCACGTTGGCCGTCAGAGTATAGCATTCGGTATTGCATTGATAGATAGGCCACTTCAGTATTTTTGAGCGTTGACAAATCCAATTGATCCATTGGGCAACCGTCACTTGCTTCCGTGTCTGGCTGCTAGCTTAAGGACTTATGACCTATGCTAGTTTTGAGTCTTGAGTGTGTTTTAATTGTTGGCAGCACCAAACACAAGAATCCAGTAAGCTGAAACCGCACCAAGGTAAGATCTACAGTGTGTGAATTGGCCTCTACAAGGATCACCGAAGGCTGCAAACGACTGCAATCAGTTTGGGCCTTGTTGGAAGCAGGGAGTTGCAGAAATGAAATGAAATGAGATGTGATGTTTGCTCTTTTCAGTCTTGTGCTGTGTGTTTGACTGAGACATGATTCAACTTGATTCAACTTGATTCAACTGATTCAACTAAAGCACTCAATGACATGAGCATTCATTGGAGGCGTAGCACTGGTATGGTTCTTATCTTATCTTCTTGAGGTGAAGCCCTTTGTGGCAGCGGTGGGGCTGGAATTTGACGCGTCTGGATTCAAGATTCGTGTTCGGAAAGGCATGGTGCAAACTGATGCAAAGTGCTACGTGCTAGTTGCTCTCCAGCATATAGGCTTGAACTGAACACTCGCAAAGTATGATAATGACTCCACTGCAAACTGAAAACACTGATGATGACACTGATGACACCATAATCTATTCTGGGCTTTGTTTATAAAGCAAGCTAAATATGTCATCTCTCAACAGCCACTTAGGGTCAGCATTGGTGAGGCCCACCTACATCAACATTAGAATCATTAGACATCAGAAAGGCTTGCTTCCAGCCCCACTCTGTCAGGTTCAACGAGGAGAAGTTCTACTGCAGATGAATCAGGATGACAAGTTTCTTCGGAGACTTGTCCATGATGGGAATCTTAATCTTACATGTTCCCGTGTATTTGCAACTAAAGACTTGTGCAGTAAAGAGCTTGTTTCAAGAGTTTCAATGCTTCAAGTTCCAAGCTTCAATGTCAGTGAGCCCATGAAAACTCGGTTCATGAAAATTATGAGAATACTGAGTTTTGAGTCAGTTAAGTTACAATAGAACCTTGGATCAAGTGATCTTGCTGACTTGTTTGAATCTCGTTCGACGTTTTCTGACAGCGGCGTCTAAGGCATGTATCTCTGCCCATTTGTCCTGTTGTTCTACAGCATGAGGATGGAGAAACATTGTCGGAGGCTATACTGGCTCAGCATCCTGTACCACTATTCAGCCGCTGAGAAGAGAGTTAGCAAGTGGTGCAAGACTCATACCTCATAACTCATAACATCATTGTCAGTGGACTTGGTGGTACCAGCAGCCAAGCGAGATTGATGGAACTGTTTATTTAGCTGGCTTAACAAGTCACAAGATTCATAAGTTGGTTGAAAGTTGAAAGTTGGAGGTTTGGCCAACTCAGTAATCTCAACTAAGGCTGGAGCGACAACAGTGAGATCATGATCCTTCGTCTTGTGTCAGATAAAGGCTCCGCAAATTTGCGAATGATCCGGCAAGGGCTCTTGTTCCTCAAGACGCCCAAGTGCATTCTTTTTCACAAAGTATGTGATCAGTCACTGGACTGAACAAGTAGGATGGTTGGTTTGTGATCTGTTTTGCACGGAGCTGCGGTTGTGTGATGAATGGAGTGCAGTGGGAACGATTGATGCCAGAATCTTGCTATTTGTTGTTGGAACATTCAAAGTTAATACTAAGCTTGGTGATGATGATTAGTTCGAAGTGTTTGTCTTATAATTAGTGCCCAAAGGCAAGGGAAACCTATGGAGAAAAGCACACAAACAAATCCGAGTTTCGTAGTCTGCAGTTGGCAGTTCAGAGGCACAGCTTGAACAATGCAGCAGAGCAAATCTGGCGTGGAACAAAGATTCTGTCACCGATGTGACTTGGACCTGGATGGTTTCTCGCAGATTTTTCTCAAAATGACGAGTGCCAAATACATGTTCGACGACGATGACTGTTGCACCAGAGGTGTGTGTGTGTGTTTGTTTGTGTCAAGGACAAACGCTGCTCATGACTCATAACTCATAACAAGCCGGTTTCGAAGTTGGAAAACATGCTTAGGCTTTGAGTCTGAACTCCTAACTGAGTTGTTAACTGAGGTTCTTTACAGCAGGTTTCTTGAGCACTGGAAGCAACTTCTTTGACCTCTTGAAGCACGTTGAAAGCTTCATTTTGGCGGAAGGAACTGTTCAAATAGAGTTCACAAAGACTCTTGACTAAATAGAGTTCTTCGCAAGTTGCTGAGCTGGTTGAACTGTGCTAGCGAGTCATGGTCTGACCGTCAACCAGCAGTTGGATCCCTCGCAAATAGCTTCAAGTCCTCGATTTCTGTTTCTTGCTTTTTAAGTTCAGTTCAACTAAACTGGAATTGCAATCCAGCTTCCAGCATTGGATATTAACACATAGCCGAGTCAAATGAGTTTACTAAAGATTAAAGAAAAGGTTCTTTGACAGGTTTTTCTTGTTTAATTCATGTTCTTGGAGGCTTCCTCAAGAGTCCAGAGATGGAAAGCTCAAGTCCAAGGGAATTTCTTTGTCATTTGAGTTTCCTTGACTACATTCTTTACTAAAACCATCGTAGAGAAGATGACCAATGCCAAGCCACCAAACCCTTTCAGGTAGTAATTGCACAGAGCATTGAGAAGCCTACCTAGGCCAGACGCTGAAGTGCAAGCTATCAATGAGGTCTTGGTTTCTTTGGCTATTGGTGACCGCAACCCTGCAGACGCTTCAAGTCGCAGGAAGTGGGCTGCTGCTGATGAACTACTGGCTCTTGATAATGGAAGATGGAGTAACAGAACTCATATCATTCATCATTGCCGGGGGTTTTGGTGCTGCCCCAATGGCATCCATGAAACGCGCATGAAGATATTTTCAGCAGTCCTAGCTACTCAGTTCAACATTGACACAGCCACTGTATTATTGAAACAAATAGATGATCCCATTTCGATTCAATTGAGCCCTTTCGTTTCAATTGAGGCCTTCATCTTCGGCATCAAGCCGAACATTCCTGCAGTGAGTCGTTGGACTTCTTGTGGAAGCTCTGCAAGATACTTTCTGCCCCTTGCCTTGCCAGCATTGTTTGTTGCCAGATTGATCGTTTGCTTTGCTTGATTCAAGCATTGCCTTCCTCGTGTTTTTCTGTTGATTGATTCCGCACTTTGGGCTATGGATTTTAAAACTGCTGGACACTAGGGCACTTGTTCAAGTAGTTTTTAATTTTAATGTTGACAAGTAGCAAAAACCTGATGTGTGTCATTTGCATCAGTAGCTTCTATGGTCAGTCATGAGTCATGACCATTCAATAGTAATCATTCATTCATAACTGATGGCCTAGAACAGCTGGCATAGTTTTAAGAAAGCAACCAATGCATCAATCAAAACAACTGACTGCATATATATATATGTGTGTATGATTGTTTTTTATTGTTGATAGTTGATACATACATACTCATGTTTTCATTGATCATACATATCGATATCCATATCATCATATATCGTCACATCACTCGTCACTCAATGTCGCTGACTTAGGTTGGCTCTTTGCTACCACAATATATTGTTCCAGGCGTTCTGCAGGCTTCATGGAATAGGAAAGCTGAAAGGTCTACGTGCCCAGTTCTCTGCGAGCAACGATCTTGTTTCCACTGCGGATTTCTTGAATGACTCTGGATCTGGGTCAACCGAGCTATTCATAAAGACTCTAAGAATCAAGGCGTTCAAAGCATATGAGTGGCTTGGCGCTCCAGATAGTCCTTTCAAGGTGCTGATTACAATTCTTGCTGAGGGTCCTTTGGAGCACATCATGTTCAAGTTTCTAGAGTGGCAGGGGGAGGATGAATTTGCGATGGCAGACTGCCCACCTTTAGTTCAGATGGTGACAGACTCTGACAAGTCTCCAATATACAAGGCCGTGGCCAGATTGCAGCAGCTCTTGACTACCAGAGCCATATTTCCGCGTGAGATTACTTTGCTGAAGCTTGCCCAAGGCAAATGCTGAAAGTTGAACGGGGTGTTAAATCAAGGATTTTTGATGTTTTAGGTTTGTAGATGTTTGATTAGTATTGCTTTAGCAACAAACTTGAATCAAGTATTGGTAGTCTTGCTGTGCTTGCTTAGCGTTGCAGACTTAGAGACAGTGAAACACATTGATTGAGTCACGATTCACAAGCTAATCTTATGAAAAACATGTAGCAGTGCATCAATAGTCAATAGGTAAAGACAGCAAGAAAGTCTCTATGCCAACAGGTATTGCAGATACCGGAGTACCAGTGCCAGACAATTTCATTGACATGGCATTTTGGCTTCTGACCACTGCGACAGGACAACTCTGGAGGAGGTTTATCAAACCATACAGTTTGCCACCTTTAAGCCTGGCTCGCCTTCAGGATTCAACACGCTCTTTAGATGAGCAAAAAGGAATCGCTACTTCCTATTGCAACCGCTCAGCTTGTTGTCGATCTGTGAGTTTTGATGAGCCATTGCACCTCCTGGGGGCAACACCAGAGGACTTGATGCTGGAAGGAAGGCTGGGGCAAGCTATGTCAGCTGTTTTCCGGACCAAACCGACAAACATTGAAGCTGAAGACAACTTCAGCAGAGCTCAATCTGCCAAAATGGCCACGCGAGGGAGGTCAGACTCCTTGCCCCAGTTTGCTGCCAAGCACATTCTCGCTGAGCTGAAGCAGCTGCATCGCAAAGATTTCATGAGGGCAAATGCTGGAAGCTATTTGGCACGAGATTCAAATCTGGTACCAGTTGAAGCCAACACAGTTTTTGGCGAAGAAAGTAGACCTTCAGCTGTAGCTGTTTCTCATGTTGATGCTGGAAGTGAGCGGCCACAGCCAGTTCAATCGAGCACCTCCAATATTGATTGGCACCGAGTTTTGAGTTTTGAAGTAGGGATTTGGTGAGACATTCTCAATTGGAATGCAATTATGAATTTTATTATATACTTTACTATAAACCCTAAGCGATCTATATATACTATTCAAACAATATGTACAAGCCTAAGGGTCTCCAGCCCTGAAAGTATATTGAAGCGAGGTGCTACAACAGCTACAACGCATAATGCCTAACATTAAAATGCATAAGTATACAAGGTATAGGTATACCGAGTAGCTTCGGCACGCTAGTCCCCTTCCAACAGAAATTTGACAAACTTGTTTTAATTCTTCTATTTTGCAGATTTGCTGATTTAGATAGTATTTGTTTGACCATTGAAAATTG
Organism: Durusdinium trenchii; assembly: GCA_963970005.1. NCBI lineage: Eukaryota > Dinophyceae > Suessiales > Symbiodiniaceae > Durusdinium > Durusdinium trenchii. The sequence goes on from CAXAMN010004736.1 coordinate 257,294, forward strand.
TAATTTAGTAATATGAAATATTATATGGAAATAAGCTGTTGGTCCATTGGTACAACATCCTCCACCACCGGCCATTATGCAATCCTAGGCAAACGCTACAATGGCTACACCTTGTTCTGGTTTGAAGCTACGCGAGAGAGATCACGACAACTTGGTGAGAGCGCTGAGGATTGCCGACGACGGGTCATGGAGAGCTGCAGAGACATGTGGAATGCCAGCCAGCAGCTTAGAGAAGACTACAAGGCGAAAGCTAGGTCATTGAACCAACAGCTTGTGAGTCTCAGTGAAGCCAGTGAAGCCAATGTGGTGGCACCATGTTCCGTCGATGAAGAAGTTGTGCAGCACAAGCCAAAAGCCAAGTTTCTGCCACCTGCAAAGGCTTTTCATGGTTGCGGGCCTCTTGGGATTGGGGACAGCAAGTTTCCTTTATCATCTGCGCTGCTTGAGGCCAAACAGAATGAAGAGAGTAGCTTCATTCAGAATCATAGCATGGCATGGAAAAGAAGAACATCAGGCACAATTGCCCGAGGACAACCATTCACAAAGCCGATGAAGCTGTGTTGCACAGAAGACCTTGGCTTTTGTTGGAAAGACATTACCGACAAACGAAGCTTTCGCAGCATAGAAAAGCATTTGCTGAAATTCGTTGCTGAATACAGAAAGAAGCATGTACTCAAGGGTAAGAACCTTGGGCCAAATATGAACATCAAGCGACCATTGCTGGTCTCATGGCAGACGGGGTCTCTTGAGTTTGTTCAATATGTTTTTGTATTTTCCCAAACTGTGTAAACTCAAGCTGGTTTGTTTTCAGCGCTTCATTGTTCATTCGAAAGTATTCACTGACATTCGAAAGTATTCACTGACTCTTCACCACTGGATCAACTGGCCCTTTCACAGTAGTATCTTACTTTAGTGCTATTTAAATTGTTGTCATTGTCATTGTTTACTTCTTAAACAATTAAGGTCAGATTGGCCATTGTAGCTTTGCCAATGGAACTATACAAAAAGGCTCAAGCTGGAAACATTAACCCAATTAATGAATCTAATTCCCCAATATGAGTCAACCCTAAGGCAGCCATTGCCCTTTGATGGCCTGGAAGTGTGGCTGCTATCAGCTTGCTCCTTCAACCCCTATACATGTGACTGGTGGCAATGCAATGTGGTGGCGGTTGATGTGGAGAACCATAAAGCTCAGGTCACATTGACATGGACAGGAATCCAGCCTTGCATCCTTACACACAAGGAGTTGGCAAGAGACAAATCCAACCTGCATGGGAACCAAAGCTGGGTGTGGACTACGATCAGCAACTATGAGGCAGCTGCTATGAAAAAGATTGGTTCATGCACTTGAGGGCCCTAAAGCATGCCCAGCTGTTCATTAGCAAGCAGAATTGAATGGTTCCCTATTGAACATCAGCAGTGGATCATCCAAACATCTAAATTAGGTGATGTGTCTAGCTAGATATTTGTTGAGTCTGGTGATAACTGTGATAGTGATAATGATAACTTACACAAACACAATTCAATCAATACAACCTAGTTCAGAACAGAATCCACTGCTGGCTTCATATTATATTTATATAATATATATACTATATATATTTGTGATCTTTTCCCTGGAGGTTGACCGCTTACACATTGATCTTTTGCATGTACCCTTGCCAAGAGCCAATCTTCCTCAGTGGGAACCAGTTGGGGGAGCAAAGTGTCTTGAGTGTAGCTCTGATGAGGAACAGGGAGCTCTTCAAGCCTTTTCAGCTTTTGTCTCAGCGTCTGGCAAGGCAAAGCCAAAGAAGGCAGCGGCCAGCAAAATGACTAGGAGCAATGCTGGACACATCAAATCAGGACACCGGTGAAGTAAAAGGAAGTTTTGCAAGCATATTTTCTATATAGCAAACTGGTATATTGGCTTTGAGTTTGGATCAAGACAATTAACCTAAACATAAATGCTGCCATTCTCAAGCTACCCAATAGACATCCAGTAGACATCTGGAAAATCCTGAGTCTCCAGGGCATGACGGCAGCGATGCTACAGTGGCTGCACAGCACCCAATGACTGATGACAATGAGGGCAATGAGCAGGGCAGCCCCAGATCAGATGATGTGTATGACCCTGAGCTTGATGGAGCGTGGTCTCACGCGCATGAAACGGACGCTCATTCAGGCGGTGCAGTTTCACATGTGTCCTTTTTGTTGAGGGTTACCATTAATGGGTGCTCCCTTAGTTTGATTTACTTCATAGATTACATGTTGACAATAGAAAAAATAAGTGTAATGATTGTTCTCAACTGGTTCTATAATATTGTTGATGGGAGGATTCTATTCTATAAAGATTGTTTTCAAATACTGCTGGCAGCCAAGGAAGTTGGGAGGTTTGTGCGTGTGCAGAATCCAGTGCAACGGACACCTCAAGCGAAGCCAAAGTCCAAATCAAGTAGTAGCCACAGTCAAAGCTCCAGTAGACCTATGCCATCAGCGCCGTCATCGTCCAACGAAGCAGATGGAGAGCTTCATTTGCCTAGTTCAGATGTGCGCTG
>CAXAMN010004736.1:259840-283126 GCA_963970005.1 Durusdinium trenchii
GCGCTCTGTGTGAGGTGTTTGTGCAGGGTGGGTTTGAAGCAGAGTATGGAAGCCACGATAAGTTTCGCACCAAGATTGAGGAGAATCCCGGAATTCTTCATCCATTTCTTGTTCTTTGGCAAGGTAGCTGTTAGGTGTTATGTAATGTATTAGTATATAGGTTGATTTGATTTGTAACTTGTAACTTGTAAGAGTATCTATCTAACTTCATTGGTTTGCTTCCTGTTGTAATTTTGTCTGTGTTCTGCGGGTAGAACTGCAAAGCAAGTAAGGTGATCAGAGTGCGCCTCATTCAGCTGAAGATCGATGATCCATGTATGCGGTTTCGTTTGGAAAGTCACGGATTGACTTTGGAGAAAGTCAAAGTGACAGAGTCTACTCAGCTAGGTCTTGAGGCACCAGAGGAGTTCTGGGTAGAGCTATCTGAATATGATGCCGGACAATATGGGGAAGTCGATCCTTCTGAGTATGTATGGGAAATGGTTGGAGGAGTGAGCAAACCAGGAGTACCCAAGCTGAAAGTTCAGTGGATTGTTTCCTTTCAAGTCTCAGGTGTCAAGTTTCAGTGTACTCGCAAGTTTTTGTTTTTTTTGACTTTGTTGATCCTTTAACAAATCAACATTGAGAGATTTGAATAGAGCAAGGTAAATGTGATGACTGGCAAGAAGGGGTGGCACAAGCGCATCAACAACTCCATGAAGCAGGTATCAAAGGAGATTGAGTTGACGGACGGCCCAGCATTGAGTGAGGATGCAGCGTCTAAAATCCATGCCGCAGCGAAGGCAGCTGTCTGCAAAAAACAGCAGGCTTCAGTGTACGCTCCATTGTGGGAAAAGCTGGGTCAACCTTCTTCATCCTCTGAGCCAACGTCAGGACTGAGACATTGAATGAATGACTGACTGGATTAATCCTTTCAAGCATCCTGTCACCTTTCTTTAATTCAACACGTCAAAACATCAAACCAAACTATTACTGTATTGTCAGGCCAAATAGACTCAAATTGTGTTATCTGTTGGTTTACCTGTAACATGCCCCAGGACCGGTGAAGCCAGTGAGCCAGAACTTAGATCCACCTGCTGATGGTGACTCTGATTCTGAAGATGAAGATGCTAGTGGATGTGCAACTGGCCTTATGGACCTTCTCAAGCAGTTCAAGCCGACTATGCACCCAGAGGCAAAAACAAGCGCACCGAAAGCTTCAGCAAAGCGGACGGCAGCAAGGAGCACAAATTCTTCAGCATCAAAAGCCGCAAAGCTCAGCGCTGCTTCAACTTCAGCGAACACAGCTCCAGCGACACTCAAGCCTTCACAGAAGCGTGCGATCGGAGGTGCTGGTGGTGGCAGTGGTGGTCAGTCCAAGAAAGCCAAGAAGATGGCAGATCCCGCCATGACTAGCATTGAAGAGCTTGGGCTATCCGATGAAATGTGCCAAGCTGACAAAGAAACATGTGAAGGATACTGGGGAAAGCTGAAGACTTTGAGGAAGTTGGACCCACCACTTTCTGAGCCTGCCTTCAAGTCCCGCCTTGGCGACATCATGACTGAGACCCTTGCGTTCATCCATGAGGTCAAAACCAAGAAGCGAAGTGCATCGCGACGTCAAAAGGAAAGTGACCCTCTCATTCCAGAACTGGAGAAGATTGAAGAGTCCATTAATGATCATTTGCACATTGTGAAGTGTAGCTGGCTTTGAATAGCCAGCGTTTTTTAGTTGTTTTGTTATTCCTTCTAGATTCCAAATGTGCAGATGAAGAAACACTGGTCAGTAACGTTTGTCTGAGGCCTTCTGGGATCTGTTCAAGTGGAATCCACCACTACACTTCTTTCCATGCTGGACGACGCAAAGGAGCAGCACGGGCTTTCCTTCAATGGCGCTGTTATGCGCAAAGCGCTGAAGTCATTGGTGAACCAGGATGTCCAAGTGCAAGCCTTTGAGAGGTTGGTAACTGTCACAAGGGATATCATTCTGAAGAGGTTCGTGCCTGAGGAAGAGGTGTCTGCAGATGACTTCTACATCATCATGTGCTCTCAAACTTTCCAGAAGCTGTTCAAGCTTGGCGCGTCAAAGTTCAAAACTAAGGACTTGTGGGGTTAAGTTTTGCTTAAGCCTTACCAATGACTGTGGTTGCCAAGAGTCTTGGTCGTTGCGTCAAGTCAGAGTTTCTGAAGTGAAGGAGTCATCTTTCTCTCCTGCCAACAAGAGTGCGCTGGTAGCATCATTCAGCTTCTTGAAAACTCTGGCGAGCGCAAGCACTTCTTCAGATGACCTCAAGCAAGATGCATCTCTTGTTTTGATGGTGCTGCAGGCAGATACCAACTGCCCCAGGAAGGTATCCGAGGCAGTGGTAGGCTTGGAAAACATTCAGAAGGCAAAACCCAATGAGATACTCGCTGCCATTTTGGTACAATTTTGGTGGCTTTTGTCTGATGATATGTTGACTCAATCTACTGTGTGTGTGTTTCTAGTGTCTAGTGTCTATGCTTTGGTGTTTGGTGAACTGATGCAACCCCAGGAAGTCCACCCGGCTTCCGTTATCATTCAGCTTTGTTAGCGTGACAGCTGGCATGAAGATCCTGAAGGACGCGAAGGCAATCGCTGCTGAGCGCTTGGAGGGCATGGGGGCATCTGAGGAGATCGGGCAACGAATTGAAGCCTTACGGAACGAGACCGTCGAGCATGACAACATGAAGGAATTGTTTCTGGTTATCATTTGATGAAATGAAATTACTTTTTGTATCCTTTTCTGATGTGCTGATGTTCTTCTTCTTTTTCTTTTCTCATATTTATACATACAAATGAACTAGTTAATCCAGGTTTGATGTCTTACTATTTAGCAATCAATAGTGATGCACCACCCTTGATGTTGCGAGGTTCGACGAGATCCTTGAGCTGGCAGACAAGCTTCAGGAAATTGCAAAGGACAAGGCAGCTGCAAGGAACTATGGGCTTGACAAGCTGAAGGAAGATACTAAATACGTCGACCTTTATGGCCTCGATCTGCTTCTTACCTTCTGGCAATTCCAGGCTCAGCCATATTGGGTCATGAGTCATGAGTCATCATGAATCATACTTGAGAAGTTTCAGAAGTCTAAACATCAATTGAATTCGAATTAAACTGGTTACTGTAGATGATTTGAATAGGAATAAATTTCTTACTGGAAACTGTGCACCCTGCAGATCACACCGTGAATGTCCAAAGCAGTTGCAGCGTTGAATGACCTCTCCTGCCTCCCAGATGCCTCGGTTATGGATGAATGGTCTGGAATGGCAAAAGTAAAGCGACTGACAGCTTTCAAAGAGTCAAAGGCCCATGAATTGCTGGATTGCCTGGTAGACCTTTCCAGTACATTTGCTCGCATCAAGAGTGGTGGGAGTGAAGCTGCATTGAGCAGCAAGCTTCATGACCTGGTCCACAAGAAGTTCCCTGGTATAGTCAAGACCTTTCAGGATTGGGCTAGTTCAGGCAGCTATTGTGTAGAATTTCCATGCTATAGTGTGCTATAGTACACAATCTATTTATTTTAGATACTTAATTAGTTGATCAAGTTAAGTTAAGAATATGAATCATATATAATATGAATAGCACTTAAACGTACAAGACAAACTCACACCTTCCTGGAGGAGAAGACCGTTGACATTCCAGATCGCTACACAGCAGATGAAGTCAAAGCCGTTAAGTCGACCTTGATGGACTTGCAGGATGCAATGACCAAGGCAGAGCTTAAACTTGTATGCCAAGGCACTTCTCAGCATGTGACACGGCTACGCAAGAATTTGACAGACATCAAGCTCTTCTGGGAGAACTCATGTGAGGGAAGTATCAACGTTGACTTTGACGAAGCTTTTGGAAATTGCGAGCAAATCAGCCTCCGATCAGCTTGCTTGCCGGAAGAGCGCCCTGAGCGAGAGATTGGACTTCAAGCGTCCAAGCTGGCCAAGGCATTTCTTCAACTAGGAGTAGTTTTCAAGAAAACAACTTCAGTTTACTGATTATATTTTCTGCGGTTAAACTCCCACTTGTTTCTGTCCTGTGGTCAAACTACTGCAGGACAATTATCGACAGCGTCCACAAATGAGACAGAGATTCTAGGAACGAGGGTCTACATGGGGCATGTGAAGCTGTGCGGCTGCCTTCAGTCTCCGGATGTTAAGTTGAACGACGTGAGTGCATTCCTCAACAAGGGTGCAAATCCCGGAGAGACGCTAGACTTCGAAGAGCTCATTCCTCGACTATCGAAAAATATCGATGGTCTGAAACCAGAAGTGGAGAAGTTGCTGCTGTCAGAGGCTAGGTCAGGGATGAAGTACTGAAACTGATACCTGCAAAGTCTATAATATATATATATTTATTTATTTATTTTATATTTATATAATTTATATATGTGTGTTTATTAATGGTATGTAATCATCTCACTTTTGTGACTTTTGGTGGAGGTCGGGCAGTTGAACTCACTTTGCCAAGAAGGAGAAGCACTGTCCTTGCCAGACTTCACAGGAATTGACACGGGAGATGATAAGCAGAGTGTCACCTTGCACATCTCTGAAATTCCAGCCTTACAAGGTCTCGATGACGTGCAAATTTCAGGGCTTGCTGCTTCATTGCGTGATTCCATGAAGTCCGCTGAGGACTGTTTCTCCTTTCCGAAAGACTTCGCCGTGCGTTGCGCAGAAAACTCTTTAAGAATATACAAGTAGATTCAGTAGATGTCATTGATTGGTTAGTTCTAGTTTAACATTGACCCAGGAGAATCCACTTTGAAACTTAAACTGTAGACAGTCAAGAATCTTTGTTAACGGCTATCAAACCTGCAGGAATTGACGTCTGTGCTGGATGGCAGCCCCATTGATGTTAAAAGCGTCTCGGGTCCCTTGATGAAGGCTATGCTCAGCTGAAAATAAGTAGAGTCATGTTGAACGATATATTTAAAAAATATATATATATGACTCATCCAATAGAAACTGAATATATGTTTTTCAAAAGGTGAATAATGGTGGAGCAAATGTTAAGTTTCAGTTTTAGTGTTTTAAAATTTGTAATTGTACTTGTATATCTATATGTATACTGTATTTTGATCAGGCGAAAGCACTACACCACTCCGCTGTCGGGTTGATGGCAATGATGGCAATCGTGAAAACCATGAGCTCTGGAAGATGGACGAAGGCCATTGATGCAAAAACTCAGCCTCCGCCAAAGTTGGTGGGAAACTTGGCTTCCACCATGAAACTCTGCAGTGACCTGGGCATTTCTTTACCGGGCGCTCTCCAAGAAAAGGCATTGAGGTTTTGCCCTGCCCCTCCCAGCAGTGGTTAAATATATACTATCCAGCATCAAGTGCATTGTTGGATTCTAGAGTCTAGTAGCAATATCTAGTGCTGCCTGCTCTGTGATCAGGATTTAGAATTTAGACTTAACAACTTGCCTTACTCAACCCACTTGCTGGAAAATGCAGGGAAATTATTTTCCAGTGTGCACGGGGATGAGGGTACCCGGTGCTTTGGGTTTTGGTGGACTCATAACAGATTGAGTCCTGCCGGTGCGTTTGTTAGTTCCATTTGGCTTTTTCCAAGAGCAATCGGAGCTCAGCACTTAGTTTCAGTTTGAAATCTTCAACTGCACTTCTAACTTTAATTCAGATTTAGGATCAAAGTCGAGAGTAAGACCAAAAGAGAAAGACTGAGGTAGCTAGTGACACTTGGAAAAGAAAGTGACTAGCACCTCGAAAAGTGACGATGAAAACAAGGTTGTGCTTTTCTCGCTGTCGGAGTTTTGCTGTCAAAAGTTTGAGGTGCTGAGGTGACGTTTTGACTTTCTGCTGGTGCCTCTGAAGCTTTTGTTCGAGGATCCAAGAGTGAAAGACTCTAGATGCTAGATCAGTAACCTCAGGTAGTTTAATTCGATTCGTGTGTGTAGTTCCTGTGGTTTGTACAACATTATTGAATTGAATTTGTTTGCATTTTGCAAACAAGTCTGTAGACATGGGCAAGAGAAAAGCTGAGACTGGGGACCAAGAAAAGATAGCCAGGGCCAAGAAGGAGGCCAAGTCAAGGGCTAAGCCTAAGGCCAAACAAACAGCCGTGAAGGCCAAGCCTAAGGCTAAGCCAAATCCAGCATCCAAGTCCAGGGCTAGGCCAAAAGCGTTGCCTGGTCAATCTCCGTTGGTCTTTAAATCAGCTGTGAAAGTGGAAGATGAATCCTGTGAACCTCCTGTCGAAGAAACTGCTGCAGCAACTGCTGAAAGCGATCCAATAGATGCCCCTTTGCGTCACTTTAGTAAATGCTGCGCCTTTTCATAACTAACTTGAACTTGAATCGAACTGTATACTATATACATAGACTTAGGGTTAAAAGTTCCATGTTTGACAACTAAACTACTTTACTCAACTAAAGTTTCGATATGATAGCAATACAAGACTATACTACACTTGACTCTAATCTAAATTAGACCAAGTTATGTGAGGTTGAGCATGCAGCGGCAGACAAGGTCCCAGAGGTTATGGACGAAGAGGAAGAGGAGGACTGTGCTCCTTCAGCTTCAGATGCAGAGGATGTGGCTGAATCGAGGGACATTGCTGGTGAGGTTCGCAATGCCCAGGGAGTTTCAGCTAGCCAACAGGAAGATGATTCAATGCAAGTTGGCCAAAAGCCTTCTGAGTCTATGGATCGTCCTGCAGAGGTGGCTTCTACGCTGATGGAGCCAGAGTCTCAAATTGCGATGGAGCCAGAGTCTCAAATTGTTTGGCAGCCCCAGAGCCAGCCTTCTTCTGGGATGGAGCAGACACTGGAGACTCAATTGCCTGCTCAGCCTCCTTCAGAATTGGAAGTGCCCAAGGTGGAACGCATGGTACGGGAGGCTCCAGCTCAAGTTAAAGTTGAGTCAGTTGAGCCTGACCCTCCGGCAGAATTGGCAGTGCCCAAGGTGGAGCCATCGGTTCAAGCTGATCACGCTACTGCTTTGCCGCAGCCCTCTCAGCCTCCCGCAAAACTGGAAGTGCCCAAGGTGGAAACAACGGAGACGCAGCATCAGCATCAGGCCAATAAGGAAGACCAGAGAGCGGGACAGTCTCCACCAGAGCCTGTGGAGATTCATGCGGCAGATCAAGAGTCACAGGAGTCTCATGCAAGCTTGAAGAGAGGCCTTGCCGATCTGATTGACAATGACAATGCTACTGCTGATGGCAATGACAATGACAACAATGATGATGAGTCCAATGATGAGGAGCTACCACCAGCTACGGCGCCAACAGCCAAAGCTTTGCCGAAGCCAAAGCTTAGGCCTAAACCCAAGATCAATGTGGTTGAGAAGGTGAAGAAAGTCTACCCTGGCAGTGGTGATTTGAACCCCAAAGATATTCTCGCATCTGCTGCTGAGGCATTCCAGCTTGAATATATTTAGATATTTACAATTTATATCTTAATTTTTAATTTTAACTTTATTCATTCATTCATTAATTAATTCATTCTTTCAAGTTGTACTACTTGATTTGACACATAACAATGACACTTGAAACTTGGCCTGTGGCACTGTTGCAGGAAATGGTGGACAGGGCGATGAAGATGAACCAAACTAGAGTTATTGACAAAGTCCGAGCACTTCCAACTGAGATTTCAGTGGGAGACTATTTTTCGGGGACTGGATCGTTCACAATGGCAATCATTGAAGCTTTGGATGCACTCGCCGAGAGGTTGCCAGACATAGCACAAGACTTGCATGCAACTTGGACCACAATCCCCCGCGTCGCTTTCTTTTGTTTTCAAACTTTAACTTAACTTAAACTGCAAGCCATAAACTTGAAGGTTGAAACTTAATTAATGAAACTGAGAACTGTACTATGGAACTGACATATAAACCTGACTCCAAATCAACGCTCTGCCACTAGCCAAAGTAAGGCAAAGCACCATTTCATGGCCGAGATTGCCAGTTTCAAGCAAAAGTTCTTGCTTGCAAATTTTGCAGGAAAACCATTCCAAGACACTTGCCTATTCCATGATGTGACGAAGGTTCTTACAGATGAGAAACGCTGCTTGCGCCATGGACAGGGACATTCAGTGTGTGTGCTCTGTCTCCAACTAGAACACACACTGTGTTTGCTTTTCTGCCTTCTTTATGGGGAAAACACTTTAGATTAAATCACTTTTCAGTGCAGTGTAGTAGAACTCACAGAAGTCAGGAACTTCCAGACATATTGCATGTATTCAATGGGGGATTTTCCTGCAAGAGCTTCAGCAAGTTGAATGGCAATTACGAGACCTTCAAAAAGGCCATGCAAGATGAGGATGAGGACGCATGATGCCTGCGGTCAGTTTGCGGGGTGGCTCTACTGTCTTTCATAGTTCACTTGTTGATTCTATTTATTTCAATTTCAATTGTCAATTTTCAATATAGTTTTGACTTGACCCTCCTGAAAGGACTCATGCTCCTTTGTGACTTTCCGTTCATGCATCGAGCTTTTAAGTTCTGTGACAGTGCATTCCTTTATTCTCGAAAACGTGGATCTTGACGAGGGTACAGGTGCATCAAACCTTGACTTCATCTTGCGGATGCTTCGCGATTGCAACTACCGTGTCCGTGTGTACAAGGTGATTTCCCAGGATTTCGGGATCCCACAGAGGAGGGTTCGGTTGTGGTTCTGCGGCTTTCACAACACATTGCAGCCCAGCGCGAGCTTTGAGATCATTGAGAAGTATCTTTCAGCATTTCGCTTGAAATGCCCCACTGTGGATTCTTGGTCTTTGCTGTTAAGGTAAGGTGTTGGTTTGGCTTGCTTTGGGCAATTCCTTACTGTAGATTTTCTTGAACTGAGAGTAGTATATTATATCATAGGATCATAGGTATACAATTGGATGCGTTATATTAATCTATATATAGGTTATATCCTTATGACCTTATGAATAATAAGTACAATAAGTATATATAAATACAAATTTGCTTCGCCAGGACAGCTTTTTGCTCGCGGATGACGACGATGCTGTTGAACGTGAGCTTCAACGTCGGCTAGCTGTCAAAGCCAAACAGGAGCAAGCGCAGGATGATCGTGGGAAAGGGGATGACTCTGATCATGATGTAAAGGAAACTTCAAAGTGGCAGGCTACGCACCAAGCCATTGCAGAGAAGAGTTCCCTAGCCTGTAGCTAGTAAACATTGGAGGGGATATGTTGAGTTTCTTTTATTTGGCCCGCCTAGCCATTTTTGTATACTTCACTTTTTCCAGATCCATTGTATGCACTCAGTGTCAAGCTGACTGTCAGGGGGATTGCAATGGCCGCTGAAAGTACCCAGCTCACTCTCCGAAAACAAGTGGTTTGCAAGCCTCTCTGCCCGTGAGCAGGAGGCGTGGTCACACTAATTAGATGTCCTTTAAAATTATATATAAATAACTGAACATTGACAAACAGCCATGCACAGTGGATACAACACCTTAGAGTCAGAGTCACACGCTGACAGGTTCATGTCTTCTTGCTGAATGAGAGGGCAACATTGCAGGAAAGGGGCAGACAGCGTATCCGTTTTGGTGATATGTACCATTCTGCCAATCGATCTGTAACTTCAACAGGTGAGGTATCTTGTCTTGGTGTTTGAATGATTGAGTTTGATAGTGTTTGCGGACTTCACTGTGAGGTCAGTTGAGCTTGCCCCTAACTTTTGCAGTTTACTGTGCACTGTCCAAACCAAACTGAACTGAATGAGACCTGAACACATCAACGCTTAGGTATTGCCGACTATCCTACCTTCAGCGCGGGTAATGGATCTTGAGAGGCAGCGACTACTGCTAGGCAGGACCTCAACTTTGAAACTAGTAGATGGACAGTGGTCAGGAGCCCTACCAACAGTAAGGAAACATATTCATATAACTATAATTTATAATATAAAAAATAGTTAACATAACAAAACTACTACAAAAAATCCACAGTAGGTTGCTTGAACAAACGAAGTTTGGAATGATTGTATTTGTTGGAAGTTGGAAGTATATCTTTCTACCTTGCAGGTCGAGAGCTGCTGGTACTACAAGGGTTGCAGTTCCCAACACAAATCCTCGACCAGTTTAGCGAGATGCAGCTCACTGAGCTTGCCGGCAATTCGAAGCTGAAACTGCACTAGTGGAGCCAAGTTCACCTTCATGACTCATACAAACAAATACAACTGATACAAATATGACGGCTGCTCAACCCAACCTGTGTTTGTGCGTGTTCTTTCAACTTTCAACTAGGTTTACATCTACTGTGGCTTTGGCAGTTTGCTTGGCGTGTTTATTGGAATTGGATTTTCCAACGGCCAGTGAGTCAGAGGATGAAGGACAGATTGCTGACCTGGTAGAACAGTTTCTGCACAGCTTTCAGGAAACAATTTGTGATTTGTGTTTGAATTTGTCTGTTGTCGATTTGAAGTGTGTTGCTTGAATTTGAAACAGCTCTTGTGATGTGCGCCAACTTGTCTGAGGCTGGGTAGCCACAGATGACTGAGAGCCTTGAATTGGCCTGCAGTCCACGGAAAGACTTGTTCAGAAAAGTACAGAGAACTTGTGGATTGTGGGTTGCGTTTTTGCTTCGCAGGATTATGGATACATTTCACACTTCAAACAAATTCAGCAGAACAGGAACATCACAAAAAAAACAATATAATATAGATAGACTTGTTTTAAACTTTAAACTGTTTATATGTGCTCAATCAAATTCATCCTGCTTTAGACTGGTCTTTGGAACCAGTTAATTTCACAAGCAGTGACCATAGCTGGGCAAATTGACGCTGGGTCACATTGACAAGAGAGACTTCACGAGATAGCAGAAAAAAACTTTGAGTTTCTGAGACACATGCTTGTGCAAGTCCATATGCCAACAGCCTGACTGTACACGCAACCTTGCAACCGTACCAGCAACCGCGCATGCAACTGTACAAGAAACCGGGCAACCGTACACGCAACCGTACACGCAACCGCGCAACCGTACACGCAACCGCGCGGGCCACCTGTACAGGCAACCGCGCAACTGTACACGCAACCGCGCGGACCACTGTACAGGCAACCGCGCAACCGTACACGCAACCGCGCGGACCACTGTTCAAACAACCGCGCAACCGTACGCGCAACAGCGCGCAGGACACCGCGCATACCAGCGTACATGGTTTGAGGTGCCCATCAGCACATGGCTCTTAAGTTTTGCTAAAACTCAATGTACCAATGGTCGTCATAGTGTTAGTAGCGCACTACTGTGTTGAAGAAATGATATTCAAATGTGACAAAGACGTAGTGGTAGTCGTCGTAGTGGCGGTGGGACATGCCAGAAGCCATAGGCATCAAACTGTGACACCCTGCAGCGGGGCCAGCACCCAGCTGCCATCAACATCTGGCAGCAGCACCCCAGCCGCCACCTTCGGGAAAAACATCCGGCCAAGCGTATCCAGAGTTCGCCGAAACAAGTGGGAGACAAGTGTAACGAGATGGTGGAATGGGTTGAGGCGTTGACTGTTTGACATGTGGCTTACTTACAAAAATGCACAAAATGTTTGGGGTCTACGCTGGCATAGCTTTCAAATTTTGATTTCATGATGCCGTGATCACAGGCACATGTGTTGCGTTCAATCGCCTTCTTTTCACTCCCAGCATGCACGTCTGAGCTCCGTAAGATCAAGTTGCATAGTTTTGACATTGAAGCACGAACCCGAACAAACGTCCCACAGTCTGTTGTTCGCCTTCAAGGGGCGTGCGCCACCAAGACCAGACGTGTTTAAGCCACACAGTTGCCATGTTTGCTGCGCTTTTTGACCCAGGAGCGCGAGGCAGAGCTTGCTGAGACGCTCCGCAAAGCACGGTTAAATCAGGGGAACCTACGAGGGGACCCGCCCAAGACGAACCGAATCCTCTGGCAGCGGCAAGTGACCTATGCCAACAACGCCTGGATGCCAAGCTGTTGTGCGGGCTGCAGCCCACAGCACTGGGGCCAGCCGCAAGTGGGCCCCCCTGCGCCAAACATTGGCATTCTATGACTAGAAAGTCCTCCAATGCATCATAAGGCATCAGTCAGTTTATATCAATTTACAGTTTTATTATATAGTTTTTAAATGTAGCTTTATATGTATATGCATAATATATATTATATATATATATGTTTTAAAAAGTAATTGTGTTTCTTTGATTGTGAAGGAAACTTGTGAACGCATGTAGTGTTGGGATAGGGGGTTCGGGTGATATATATATATATACATATATATATAATTAAAGAAAGTTACTGAGGAGGTGGTTGGCATTCGTTGTGTAGCAAGGGCGCTCTCTTTTTGTCAGGATTCAGTGTTTGTTTGCTCATGGTCCTGGTGACCTTGTCCATCCTTTTTTGAAGGATATGCGATGAGCAAGCACTCATACGCATCGATTTGTGACAGGTCCATCCAAAGAATAGCACGACCATACATACGTGAAAATTGCATCAGTCTCAGAGGTTGAACAGATAAGCTGATCCCCCAATAGAAACGATTACGAAGGTTTGGAACAGATGACAAAGTCCGAGGTACAGCAGACGGTTGACTTGCCAATAGCCGCCAATGGATGCTAATAGTTTTTGTTGACTGGGGCATCTACACACATTTTTAAGCTCACTCCCTTCAGGGCTCTGTGAAGCAATCCAATTTTAGCGTGGCGAAGATACTTCGTGGTCCAAATGCGGGTTCGTTCGTTGTTTTGGACTTGACCAGGGCATGAGGCTGTGTGGTAGGAGGATTCAGGACGCATCGGTCAGAAATCCGGATATGACTTTCCTGCTGAGGCGGTCCATCGAGCAGAGCAGGCTTACAGAGAAGTACGCCAGGAGATCGAACGGAGGCCAAACACCTTGGACGACGCTCCGTGTTTATTTTTTAGGGTGTTTTTTTCTCACGCAGATCGTGATCGTTGATGTCACTTGGACCAGATGTGCAACCTTGCACTGGAATATTTGGACTGTTGAGACGCACGCTGTGCGTCAAGCTGACATGTCATGTCACGACTTTTCATGACTGTTTGTACATGAAGCCCATACACGTTCCAGCGAGAGGGTGGGCTCAAGAGCTTTGGAAAAGCTGCGTGTGGCGTTCATTCGCCTACCGCGTCGACTCCGTTCGTCGCACTTTCTTTCCGTGTTGGTCGTGGACCTCGTGAGCTACGACCTTGTTTCTACATTGGTGGCGGAGCCACCGATCTGGTGGCTCCGTACTGCGCACTTCGCGACCACGAGCTCTACGTCCCGGCTGAGTCCCGTGGCAAGGTTGGCAGTTCTCGCTCTAGCTTGGTTGTTTCTACTGCTTCCACACCACGTCCTTGCAGAGCCCTTTGTCCCTGAGAACACCAACGTGGCTTCGAAGAAAGGAGCCCAAGCTGCGGGCACGGGTTCGAGCTCCAAAGACGGCACACCTTTCTTGGACTTGAGGGACAGCTATGTGCCGATCTTCTCCGGCCAGCCGGCCGATTATCGTGAATGGAGGGCAAGGATTCATCTATACCATCGCAAGCTGGCCTTGACCAAGCGGTCCGCGGAGAGTGTGCTCAACATCGTGGGCTCCTTCACAGGTGTCACTTGGCGTTTGTTTCAGGATTGGGGGCATGAAGAACTTGAGAAATCTGATGCCTTTGAGGAGGTGATCCCGACCCTCGACGCCAACTTCGCCTATGACACCAAAGTTCAGTTGCCCACTGATTTCGAGTCATACTTCAACTTGCTGCAACGCACCCCAGGCCAAACACTTTTGCTGTACGTGGCCGATCACGAAGAAGCTTACAGAAAGTTGCAGCAGCACCGCGTTGAACTTCCTCCCTCTGTTCAAGGATGGCATTTGCTCCGTCGCGCAGGCCTCTCTCGAGAACAACGACAACTGATCACATTGCGCGCGCCCAATTTGGAGAAGACGGATGTAATCGAGGCCATGTACCTGATCCTTGGCCAGGACTTCAAGGGCGGAGGATGGAATGCTGAACGCAATCGTCGTTTTGGAGGCCACTCCCCTTCCTGGAAGCACCGCGCCTATGCAGCTGAAGACTGTGAAGAAGATCTATACCAGGAGGATGACTTATGGCAGTATGGCTACTATGAAGAAGATGAGCATTGGGCTGATGATCAGGCCCCACAAGACTTCGAGCCCTACGAAGAAAGTCAAGACTTCGACCATGATGCAGGTTACTATGGTGAAGAAGAGCCTTGGCCGGTGTCAGAAGAAGCAGCACAGTCCTTCACAGATCTCTGCTGACTACAATGCTGCCTTTGCATCGTACAGTGATGCCCGACGTCGATTTCAAGAACTGAAGACAGCTCGTGGATACCTTCCTGTTGTCGCCTTGACGGATGGTGGAGTCCCGGCTATGCCCTAGCAATCAAAAGGGAAAGGAAAAGGGGGCTCCAAGAGCGGCAAGTCCAAGACCACCATCCGCTATCCACCACAAGGAGCTGGAAAATCTGACCCCACATGTCTTCGCTGTGGTCAGGTGGGGCACTGGGCAGCCAACTGCCCTCAATCGTCCTCGAGCCCTTCGGCCACATCGCCGGCAGTCAAGCGCCCTGCATCCACCACTGAGGCGATGGCTATGACCTCGACAGTTGATGAGAGTGCACTACTCATCTTCCAGGACTCCACCGGAGCTGAACGGCCAGAGTGTGTGATGTTGGATCCCGGCGCCAGCGCCTTCTTGTCCGGCTATGGACCCTTTCGCCGGTTCCTTGACCACCTGCGCTCCTTGGACTTCCCTGTCGAGACCATCAAGATGAGCAGGGGCAGACGCCGTTTTCAGTTTGGAGGAGACGCCTCACTGTGGTCTGACTGGTCAGCTCACATCCCAACGTTCGTGGATGGCAAGTTCGGAACCATCGAACTCTTCCTCCTTCCTGGCAACACGCCTATGTTGTGTGGCAGGCCGATCGTTGAGGCCTTGGGCATGACCATGGACTTCGCTCAGCGACGACTTCGAATTGGCAGTTCACCATGGATGCCCGCCACTTTGGGCAGACAAGGCGAATACCTGTGGTCACTCACCAATGAGCATGACAGCGCTTCCAGTAGAACCCTGAGAAGCCAGAGTTCGAGCTCAGGACCAATGACCAAGGGGTTGAACAGAACGACGGCTACAAGCTCGAAGACTCCCTGACGGCTGAACATGGCTTCACCTCCTTTGAGAAGGCCGATGCACCGGTGAGTCCACACTCCACCAGGCCTTTGCGTAAGCACGAGTTGAAGACCATGGATGTCCTGCTCGCCACTCACTTGTCTGCCTATGTCACGAAGGAACTGAAGGAACTTCATCGCCCCGAACGACCTCGCATCTTGTGGGAAGTCTACTGTGGCAAGGCACGAACAGCACAGATGGCTGAGAGCCTGGGCATGGAGACTCGGTGTTTCTCCTATGAGACTGGGTGGGACTTCGAGCTGTTGCACCATCAAGATGCATTTCTTCGACTGCTTGAAGAGGAGGCTCCTGATGAACTTCTTGTTGCACCGGAGTGCAAGCTGTGGAGTCGTATGCAGTCGCTTGGTCGAAGAACACCATCCCAGAAGAGAAGGAGGGGCTGACAGCGGCTCGTCAACACCACCATGACCGCCGCCTGATGTTTGTTCGCCGCGGCTACTTGATTCAGGTCGCTGGAGGCCGACATGCCACCATCGAGCAGCCGAAACATGCGATGTCTTGGAAAACGAAAGCACCACGTGACCTACCAGGCCGTCGAGCTGATTTCTCGCAGTGCGGCTATGGTGCACAGTGCATGGACTCTGATGGCATCTGGAAACCTGTCCAGAAGAACACGTCCTTGTTGACCACCAAGCAGGCAGTCCAGGATGCAATGTCCCTTCAGTGTCAGCGTGACCACGAGCATTGTCCCCTGGAAGGAGCAGCTCCTGGGTACGGCTCTCGCACTCGCTACCTTGGGGAGTACCAACCGGCTCTTGCTGCCACCCTGGCCGCCGCCCTTGCAGTGGACGAGAAAGACTCGCTGCCGAAGATGAACGTGACACCACAAGTGCCCTGGTCAAGTTGCGGAGTGAAACTAAGCAAGACGCCATTCGCACTGTGCAACGCCTACACCGGAACCTGGGACATCCATCACCTCAAGCCCTGACAGAACTGCTGGAAGCTAGAGGCGCGTCTGACACCATCTTGCAGGCTGCCAAGTCCTACAGCACAGGTTGCTCCTGCATCGATGCCCACAACACAGCAGTTCAATGAGGTGCTTCAGGCCGATGTCATGTGGCTTCGCCGAGGTTCCAACAAGTATGCCATCATGAGCCTGGTAGACAGTGCGACTCGCTACACGGCTGCCTCGTTGATCCACTCCGAGCACACTGACAACTATGTCAAGGCCCTGGAGTGCACCTGGGTTGCACACTTTGGTCCGCCTGGCACTTTGATCACAGATGAAGGCCGTGGCTGGCTCAGTACTCAGATGGATGAATGGACAGCTGCCCACCAGATCAAGCACAATGTGGCTCCGGCGAACGCCTTGCGATCGTGGAGCGGAGGCATGCTGTCATTCGAGGCAGTTGAGGTCTATCTCAACGACCTCAAGCTCGATGGATCAGCCGGAATTCAACAGGCACTCACCTACGTGGTTCCCCAATTGAACAGCATGCCTGGTGTTGCTGGCTTCTCGCCCTCGCAGTGGGTACTTGGCTACCAGCCCTCCTTGGCCGGTGACCTGTTGTCTGATGCCACACAGCCTGCTCACTTTGGAGGCAACCAGACCTTTGAGGAGATGCTTACCAAGCGCCATGCTGCTCGCAAGGCCCTCAATGATGCAGACGCTGATCGACGTCTCCGTCGAGCTCTACACCTCAAGTACAAGGGGACTAACTCTGAGTATGCCCTGGGTCAACATGTGTGGTTCTGGCGTGACGCTCGACAGCCAGACTTGGTCAAGATCCGCTGGCTGGGGCCTGCTCAAGTTGTGATGAAAGAACGCCGAGCTACCACTGAAGGCTCAGACGGACCTGTGTCAGTCTACTGGCTTGCATTCAAGACCCAGCTGATCCGCTGCGCTCCTCACCATGTCAGAGCTGACGTGAAGAGCTTCAACCATGCTATCGAGGACACGCAGACCGCCTTGAACACGGTCCGGCAGCTGAAGTCTCGAGGTGTGACCAGGTTCTATGACCTTCATCGTGTCAACCGGCAGAACCTGGCTGATGTGGAGGATGATGAACATGGCGAGGGCACACACCTGGACACAGAGTCCGAGCGTGAGATGGCTCCTCCCCGCCAACGTCCCCGACTGACGATGGATCTGCACTTGAGGCACAGCCGCCTGAACCAGCAGAGACAGATCCGGCACCAACCCAGACCGAGGCTCCAACTGCACCGGAATCAGGCCCGGCTGCAGAGGCACCCACATCGCCACCGCCGGTACCAGGCGATGATGATGATCTTTCAGAGCCAAGCCAAGAACCTAGCGAGGAACCTCCAGCAGCACAGACAACACCACCAACACCGGTTGGGCCGTCTCAGAACCCGATCTTGGATCCTGCTTACTGCTGCTCTATATGAATCACAGCCTGCAGAGACTTTCCAACAACAGCGGCTGCGCTTCAACAGTCAGGAGACTTTGAGCTTTGCACCCTTCCGTCATCGACGACATCAAGTCCAACTGCCATATCCTGCCACTGAAGGATCCGAGAGTGCAGCACCAGCTGCCCCTCCACTACCAGCACCAGAGCAGCTCGATGGTCAAGCCTTCTACATTGAGAATCTTGATACCACTTCACTGCCTTCTGGTTGGCGCATGGATGAGCAGGGGTACCTGCAACTCAGTGATCGGATCTCCGATTACTGAGAACTGAAGGCTGGCTGCTTGATTCGCCATCACGTTGTACCTCGCCGGGGTCGGATGCACATTGGAAACCCCAAAGACTGTCCGGTGACACCAGAACAGCTCGACCAGATCAAGATCACTATGGTGCACCTGGCTGATGGGCGAAGTCAACTTGTTACAGATGATGGCACAGTCACCTCACCTCCGGAGGGCACCACCGGCTGCTGGACTGGCGCAACTGTCTTTCAGCTCTCCGGTACGACAAGACGAGAGATGGCCATGTACACCAGCACACCTATGGTTCGCACCAGTGCTCGGCAAGTTGCAAAAGAACAGAAGAAGGCCTGCCTCAAGAAGTTCAAGAAAGACAAAAGTGGCGTCAACGAGAGGCTTCTGGGTCCTCACGATCGTGCACCCTTCAAGGAGGCAAAGTCGTTCTTCGACCACGGAGTTTGGGCTTTTCAGACGACAGCTGAAGCCGACGAAGCTCGAACCCTGACCTGAAGGATTCTGCTCAAGTGGTCCAAGAATGAAGACGGCGCACCACGAGCCAAGGCTCGATTGATAGTTCGAGGGTTCACTGACCCAGACGCCTTGGCAGGCACCATACCTACATCCTCACCTACCACGACAAGACTGTCGAGATCTATGGTGCTGTCCATAGCTGCGAACCTCCGTTGGCCAACTTGGACAGCTGATGTGAGCACAGCATTCCTTCAAGGATGTCCTCAAACACGTGAGTTGTGGGCCAAACTTCCCTCCGAGGCACTGCAACTTTTGGGAGCCACGGAGGACACAAGGATGCTTTTGCTGAAACCATGCTATGGTCAGACAGATGCACCTCGTGGCTGGTACTTGGAAGCGGTTGATCGCTTGCTCCGTGCAGGTCTGCGACAGCATCCATTCCATGGATCCCTGCGCCTTCCTCATTTACGAGAAGGATGATCCCACAACTTCACTGCAGAGGACCCAGTCCATGAAGAGACCAGCGCCCTTGGTCCTGAGAAGCTGTGTGGAATGGTCATCATGCACGTTGATGATATGCTTGGTGCAGGTTGTCCACGCTCCCCAAGGTACAAAGCAGTCACCGACATGCTGCGCGCCACCTTTTCTTTCCGTGAATGGAAGGAGGACATGGATAAGCCGGAGTACTGCGGCTGCGAGCTGGATCGAACTCCTGGTCCTGAGGGTGGCAGACGCCTTCATCAGGAATACTACATCAGCAAGGTGAAGCCCATCACCATCTCCAAGCGCCGTGGTCCTCACGAACCTTTGGATGAAAAGGGGATCACTCAGGTCCGTGGCATTCTTGGTTCCATGCAATGGCCGGCAGTTCAGACTTCGCCCCATCTACTGTGCTCGACCTCCATGTTGTCCGGGCAAGTGAACAAGGCCACGACTCAGACAGTCGATGTGCAATCAATCGGCTGCTGAAGTTCGCAAAGGAACACAAAGACGTCAGCCTCTACTACAACTTCATCGGACACGCCGATGAGATGCAGCTGTTGTGCTTCTTTGATGCTGGCTTCACTGCCCGCTCAGACGGCAGTTCACAGGGTGGCTACATTCTGATGTTGGTCAACCGCCAGCTGTTCAAGTCTGGTGAAGATGGGGAATACCATGTTTTGGATTGGCGTAGCTTTCGCACTCCCAGGGTCACTCGAAGCTCACTTGCAGCCGAAGCTCAAGCTGGAGGCCAGGCCGTTGACAGCGTAGACTTCGTGTGCAAGTACTGGCACTACCTCCATCATCCCAACCTCAAGCTGAAGGAGCTTCTGAAGTCGGCATCGGCCTTGAAGCCGACCGTGGTGACAGACGCCAAGGCGTTGTACGACTCCTTCCACAGGGAGGGGTTAGCTCCAGCGTGATCGATAAGCGGGTCAGCCTCGAGATCCGCGTGATGAAGGAAATGATGGAAGAACTTGGAGGTCAACTTCGCTGGATGAGCTCAGAGAGACAGGTGGGGGACGGGCTCACCAAGGAGTCTGCACGGGCTTTGCTTGCCGCCCGACTACGACACCGTCGCATTAAGCTCACCTGCGATCCTGACTATGTCGCCTCGAAGAAGAAGACGAAGAGCGAAAAGGCTAAAGCCATCGCTGAGACGACTCAGGCGGGCCTACCTGCTTCTCGACTTGATCACGAGAATGAGGCTACTGTTGATGAGCAGATCCCTGAGAATGTCGATGTGACTGAGTATCCGGAGATCTTTGCTGATGATGACCACCCAAGGTATGAAGAGACCCCTGTGAAAGTCTTCTGCTCACAGAATGTGGAGCCCCTGACCTATGTGTACGCCATGAGCCATGGCGGCTGGTTCCGGGATACCTCCTTTAAGGGTCGCTTCTCGAATGTCCTTGTGATGTTGCTGCTAGCTTCCACGCTGACTGTGGCAAAAGGTCAGCAATGTGAGAAAGGAGTTCCGTCAGACACGGAAGATGGAAGTCAGTTGTGGCTGTGGCTGGCCATTCTGGCCCTCCTCCATGTGTGCATCATGACCGGCGTCTTCACGTGTGGTCGCTGGACTGTGCCACTTCCAGGCCAGAAGAAGAAGGAGGCACCACTCACCAAGGAAGCTGAGATCCAGAAAGACGAACCTGTCGTCCACTCCAGGCTACGTGGCCTACTTGACCAAGAACAACAACGCAGTGCAGATGCTTTGCGCTCAGCCAGGGACATGAACATGTGAATCCAAATGTCCAAAATTGTCCATGTAGAAACAAGGTCGTAGCTCACGAGGTCCACGACCAACACGGAAAGAAAGTGCGACGAACGGAGTCGACGCGGTAGGCGAATGAACGCCACACGCAGCTTTTCCAAAGCTCTTGAGCCCACCCTCTCGGTGGAACGTGTATGGGCTTCATGTACAAACAGTCATGAAAAGTCGTGACATGACATGTCAGCTTGACGCACAGCGTGCGTCTCAAGTCTCAACATGGGGGGAAGCTTATCCCTCACTCCATGCCGATGCTGCAGCAAGGAAGGCATTCAGCTCAGGACGTATGGTGCGAGCTTGGGCATCAGTCCTATCAGGCGGCGGCCTGTGCATTGCACAGTAAGCACATGCCCTTCTCACGTACAATGGACCCGTCATCTGGTCCACCATGTGGCACGTCTCATGATGCCAGCAGGCAGCAGTTTTTGAGGTCACGATGTCCCTGGAGAAGGGACACATGGAGTTGTGCAGTTCCATCTCCCACATCACCTGCTTGATGAGCCGGTGTGCCGTGGCCACGAGACTCCGAAGGGTCTCCACTTCATCGACCTGGAGGTTGAGAGCCGCTCTCGACTCCCTAACAACCTGGAACCCACAAGATCCATATATCGGACCGTCAACGACTCTCCAGCCCGGTCAGGCGCTTCCGAAAGTGATGGCAGCGTTGAAAAGAGGCTTCCTGAAGTGACCGGATAACCGGGCCAGCAGTGACTAGCGCTGATTGTGTTTTGATGTTTTTTGTGTTGTTCTTGGGCCAGTGGACTCGTCATAACCAGGGTCTTGCGATTTGATATGTTTTGCGAGAAATGTGCTCACTGAGGAAATCCTAAGTTTGAGGTAAGAAAAACTTTGGTTTCACAGGCTTTACAGTTATTGATAGTTTGCATTTGTATACACTTCTACAATCCTTGGACGACAGTCGAAATTTTACCATCATGTCGGTGCATAAGTCCACATCCTTGGTTTCATTTGCTTGCCTGACTTTCCTAGCCTCTGGCGCAGGCTAACGCACGGACGGCGGACGGTGTGTTCAGGGATTCAGGGACCATTGTTCGAGGAGACTCGACATGCCTTTAATTATGGTAGAGCATTGGTAGAGGTTTGGAACTGTGGTTGTGCAAGTAGGTAATCTGACTTGAAAATGTCGCCTTACAGTAGATCTAAACAGCCGCGCCTCCCCCAAACAATGCTGATATGATGGGGATGATCAGAACACTTGAACACATCTGAACAGCGATTGGTTGGGGTCAGTCATTCTGCGACATGACACGCCCACTTCAGCTCTTGAAATGCCTGCCTGCCTTCGGTTTCACTCGACCGAGTCCAACAGAGCGGAGAAACAGCCGACGGCTTGCTGATGTGCACTGTGCTGCGGTTTCCCCCTTCAGTTGACATCGATGAAGCCAGCCCCTTCAAGACGTCTGTATATATGCAGTTGACATATTATATATTATGTAAACATATTATGCACAAACAAGCGCACAGGGACAGATACATACACGGCTTGCCATGTTCTGAGGGGCATGGCACAACCCTCCTCAGTTGCTGACAGGAACCGGAGTCGATTTGGAGCTCGTATAGTGGTGCATTCAATAGATGTAAACAGGGAGAGCCTCTCAAAAGTCAAGTTAAGCAACTGTCGTGTCATTTCCGCTCAGGCCGAGTCCCAGGACACCACGCACTCCGCGAACGGCAGGCGGGTGACGGGTGGGGTTGGCGGACCACATTGAGATCATTTGGCATGCCCAAAACTATGAACGGAAGTTTTGAATGGTTTTGACACTGCTTAGGCCGAGAAGAGGCATAGCAGTGGCACAGCACACAAAGCAAAGACCGGAGTTTTTCAGCGTTTGCAGGGTTGGATAGGTAGGCCCAGCATTGGCCGCAGTTGGTTCTAGATTTCATGAGGTTGCTGAGCACGATGGATTGTGGCCAGCCAATTTCACTCGCCAGCAAGTCCGTTGGGTACTGATGCTTCTGGCATAGTTCCCCTCCTAAAGGCTTGTCGCTCTCAGCAAGAGGGGTGCTAATGTCATACAGTGAGTCATGCATATGTTAGGAGGAGGCCTGCTTGATGACTGCAAGGACATGGACATTCGTCAGGCAAAGAGAATCAGCGAGTCCCGCAAGCAAGGCAGGGACAGGGAGGAACAGGTCCTTGAGACCTTTGTTGAATTGTAGCAAGAAGCTACTAGGGGCTCCTGGCCGTACTACTGTACTAGGAACAAGGAAGCTCCTAGGTGCCAACTACTTGAAGTGTTGAACAATGCTTTTGTTGAGATGCGTGGTCCTTGCAACTTGTGATAACTGCTACGGTCCTTTTGGGAGAGAAATCCCCCACCGCTGATGAGAGATGTGACGATGCTCGTCCAGAAGCTTTTCCGGAGTCAATATACAGCAGCCCTGGACCACCGCCATATCAATAGCCTATCAGTGCTGATATTTAATCTTGGGCAAACAGACAGAGATCCAGACTTCCTTTATTGTTTACCAGTTTCTGAGATGCTCCCTAGTACTAGGGGCGTGAATTGAATTGATCTTTGATTTCCCACGCCTGTTGTTCCTCGTTGTCGACCTCTCATGCCAGGCCGACCTCCGCCCCAGCCCGGGCCAAGCAGGCCAAACAAGATGCTAGCCGTGGCGAGCTGGAGAGCCCAGCTGGGAGCTGGGGACAGCGGCGAGGGATGGTTATTTGCGGTGGTAGATGAAACAGACCATATGAGACCCGAATTGTCTTGCAAAAAGAGATAGAGATGCAATGTAAAACCTGAGTGAAACCTCTTCAACTAGAAGTGGTATACATATAATGAGCAAGTGGTA
>CAXAMN010004736.1:322375-354547 GCA_963970005.1 Durusdinium trenchii
CAAACTTGTAACATCGACCAAACCTGAAAAAGCCAGTGGAAAACGAACATCCAGTGCACATCAGGCCACCCAGCCTAGAAAGCACATAAACACAAGAAGGCTCTAAACATAAAAAGCTCTCTTTCTTGGACCTCAGCTGGGCGTCATGTCAGCTAGCAGCTACATCCTATGCCATGGCCTGTAGGCCTCGAATGCTCTCTTGAATTTGAACTAAGCCCGAAGCAAAGTTGGACAGCAAAGCTTTGACATTCTGGCTGTTGCCAGCAGTCCCAAACATTTTCATCTCTTCAAGTTGTGTTTGCCATGCAAACATGTCTTTGAGCTTCTGTTGCATCGCTGTTCAGTGCTGCGCACGCTGGCCCTTGAGCTTTCTCCAATGATTTCCTGGCTTGCTCGCGAAGGCTCTTCCACCAATTCAGCCCATCATCGATCTTGGACAAAACGGATTTGTCCAAAGCCTGTGGCACCTCTGCTGCTTTGTCACAAATGGCAAGTGGTCCTGGTGGTGGTGGTGGTACTGCGCCGCCCAGATCCATCAGCAGCCGCCCTCCAACTCCAGGAGTTTCGGGTACATGAGGTACCATACTCGAAGTGGAAGCCAAAGAATTCTCTCCAAAGTCGCCTCCAAAGCCCACAGCATTGTCCTGAAAAGTTGGCTGGAAGTTCTCCACGAAAGAAGTGAAGCCTGCAAGCTGGCCTGAGTCCGCATGAGCGGACAAGGTGCCCTGAGTCTGCTGCTCTGCGCCTTGGACCTTGGCAATCTCGATCATGTTGAAGACATAGAACTGTCTTCCTCGCTCATTGACGCACTTCACATCGCCTCTTGCCATTGCTCTGTCGAGAGCCGCCTCTGAACCTAACTTGGCAATGATGAGGCTCTTGGGGTAGCCTTTCAACTTGTCGCTTCCCTGGATGTGGCTGTAAGACTTTGCCACCATGCTGATCACCGGACTCTGCAAGTCCAACTCGAAGGTGCCATCCTCTTTGCGCTTCACAGCGCCATTCACCAGCTTAGTTTTGTCCTCGCGCCTGACATCTCGACTCTCGAAAAGCTGCCTGATTTCCACCGGGAGCTTCTGGAACTGTTTCCTGAAGAAGTACGCCTTGCGCTCATCCCTCTTTTCTAATTGCAGCTTGGTGTCATCTTGGTCATGACCTTTTGCTTCTGGTTCCACTGATTCTTCTTCCTCTGAGTCCTGTGACATTTGGATCTTCGCAGCTTTCTCCAAAAGTTTTTCTTTTCCTTTGCTCATCTTAGGCTCATCCTTCTCTTCCTTCTCCTTCTTTCCCTTCTTAGGCGCATCGTTCTTCCCCTTGTGTCCTTTCTTAGGCTCAGCAGCCTTCTCCTTCTTAGGCTCATCGCCCTTCCCCTTCCTTTCCTTCTGCTTCTTCTCTTTTTTGCCCTTTGTATCGTCCTCCTCCAGTACCTCCCGTGGTTCCATCTCATCGTCTTTTTTCGTCTTTTTCTTTGGCTGAGGTTTTGGACATGCAGCTGGCCTCTTCAAGACTTTGGCTTTTGGAGCGGCTTTGGATTTAGGAGCTTTGGAAGAAGGTCTCTTCAGCACATCTTCACCATGTTCTTCTTTTTCACTTCCACCATCACCAGCAATTATGGCCTCCGCTGGAGTGCTTGTAATCTCTTCGCGTGCCTGACACATGCAGAGTATACAGAATGGTAACAAACATTGGCAGCTGAATATCTGGATAGGAATTGAATGCGCAATCCAAAAAGTAGAATGCTTTCCCAAGAGAAAAGAACATATAGAAATGTTGAATAAATGTGTCGAGAAAATTCCGAAAGATAATGTTTATGAGAAGATTTTGGATTCCACCAAAGGTCTTAGGCCTCCCCATCTTTGTCCCCAACGTAGCTCGATGCAAGAGCCATAGCGGAAGCAAAGGCTTCCTCAGACATCCTATTTATACTCAGATCCAAAAAAACCTGCAAGGAAATATATAGCATCGCAACTGCATAGCAGTTCCCTCCTGATGAACATGCTTTCTCTGTGCATATGCCACAAAGAAATCATGAATCTCACAAAAACTCTCCTCTCGATCACTCAGAAATCTCACAAAGACAAAGAAATCTAATAGGACACTCTCTCTCTCTCTCTTGACAGGAAATTCATAAGATAATGTCAATCAGAAAATGCGCTCTCAGTCTCTCCATATACTCTCTCTCTCTCAGGAAAAGAACTTCACTCTGAAAAAGTCACTCAGAAAATACAGTTTTCTTTTTTTCGCTCTCTCTCTCTCTCCTTGTATCTCCCTCTCTCTGAAAACCCACAACAGATCTACAAAAAATCTCTGCTAGAAACTATCCATATCACTCTCTCCTGAAAAAATATCATATATATATATATATGCACTCTCTCTCTCCCTCCAGAGTTAGATCCCTCAGAAAAATCATCAAAACATCAACAAAAACCAAACAGCTGCTGACTCTATATATGTCTTGATTCTTACATAATAAGATATCTCTTACTTAGATGATAAGATATATATCTTATCATATTAAGATATATTCAAGCTGATAAGCTAAGACATATCTTGGCTATTATTAAGCTAAGAGGATCCTTGGGGCACCTCGACATGGACCTTGCGACTGCCATGAAGCGATTCACGTCCGCAGACTTCAATCGCATGCTGGCCGAAGGCCAAGGCAGGTCCTCAGTTGCTGACTCCGGAGCTGGATCCTCTGGGGATCGGTTGCGGCTGATCGAAGAGAACTACAAGCTGCGTGATCAGCTCAAGCGCCAGGAAGGGAAAGAGACCCGTGAGCGTTCGCGGTCACCCAATAGGAAGGTCAAGCGCGAATCCACTGACGAGGAGGAAGAGCGCATCATCCGCGAGAACAAGCGCCGCGACAGGAGCAAGAGCAGGCATCGCGAGCGCAGCGCAAGCACCACTGAGAGCAGGAAGTAATTCCTCAAGCTTGCGGATAAGACCACATATCCCAAGTCGGCACCGCCGAGGCGAGCACGTTCCACGAAGCCGGAACGGCGTACGCCAAAAGGGAGTGTTGGCGTCTTCCTCAAAGAGAAGGCCGCGAGGAGCGAGGAAACTCCGACCGCTTCGGAAGGAGTTCCTCAGAAGGCTTCGGACGGAACCTCTCCGAAGAAGCCAGACAAGCGCCGCCCTCGTGAGCCGGCATATCCTCCCGGGGTGAAGGCGATGGAATCCCCGGAAGAGCGCGAAGCGAACAAACGCGAGCGCGAAGAGTCCGAGAAGAAGGAGAAGAAGCCTAAGGTGAAGGCAATGCCATCGAAGGTGAAGGCCAAGCCAAAGGCCCCGGATTCGAAGTCGGATGCAAAGCCGGCGAACTCCGGATTCACCAGCGGTGCATTGGGGATGCTTCGATCCGCACTTGCATCGAACCTCTCCTCAGAGATCGAGACTGAGGAGGACCCGGACAAGAAGGCCGAGCTGGAGAAGCAGAAGAAGGAGCTCCAGCGTGACACGCCTCGCCAGTCGATCAAGATCACCGAGGACAACATGCGCGACCAAAGCTTTCACGACTCCAGGTACTATGCTGACGTGGCGGCTGGCAAGCCGCATCACATTGCCTGGAAGAACGAGAAAGGCCGTCGTCGGACGATCTTGGACCGGCGAAGCGGTTTGGTCGATCGAGCGTCAGAGAAGCTTGAACTTGATGACAAGTGGCACTCCAAGCATAACGCGCCAGGAACTGGCAAGAAGCGCAAGGATCTCGATGGCCTCAACGCCGATGTGGATACCGAGGTTGTGGAAGATCGCAAGGACAAGTCGAAGCCGATCGAGCGTCGAGATGAAGCCGTGCCTTTGAGCCGGAAGGAACGCGAATCCTTCCAGCAGTTCCCGGATGACGAGAAGG
This sequence comes from Durusdinium trenchii, assembly GCA_963970005.1. NCBI lineage: Eukaryota > Dinophyceae > Suessiales > Symbiodiniaceae > Durusdinium > Durusdinium trenchii. Next base: position 326,229 of record CAXAMN010004736.1, read on the forward strand.
CAGTGCTTGAGCGGCCAGCGACCCGCAAGGCAGCTGAGCCTCGCATCCGCGGAAAGGACTACTACAAGCGCAAGCGTGAGGCACGCAAGGAGCGGAAGCGTCAGGCCAAGCATGAGGCCGAGCGCACGCGGCAGCGACGCCACAGCTGGGATGACCAGTACAACAACTGGCAGGAGGACGAAGAGGAGGAGGCGCCCGAAGTCCATGATTCGGGTTCAGAGCCGAATGAGACGGATGAAGAGCGATCGGATTCCGAGCTCAATTCGTTCTCGGCGCCTCCGAACGCGTCCTTCGGAGAGCCGCATGTCGTTGAGGAGCGCAGCTACAAGACCGCGTCGGCTGAGTCGCTGGCGGATGAAGGCGGAGTTGTCCTTCGTGGGACGGACGCCAATGGGAGCTCGAAGATTTTGGAAGGCCGGGTCACAGGCGTTCATCGCACCCTGGCCTCGGGAGCGAAGGTGGCAAAGCACCGCCACATTGCGCTCGGAGCCCGTGGCGGATTGCTGATCCCGAAGGACTCCAAGGTTGGAAAGGAGTATTCAGCCTTCACTGACAAGCTCTATAAGAAGCATGAGGGAATGACTCCGGTGGCTCCGACTCTTCTGGCGGGCCTCCCAATCGGGTCTAAGTCCGGAAACTCCAACCATTGGAGGATGCTCCAGCCGCGTCGGCCGGGGCACCCGATGAGGAATCGGGAGAAGAGGTTGGAGAGGAGCAAGCGCAGGTGATTGTAAAGCGATCACCGGCGGATCCTACAGCTCAAGAGGTACAGGAACATCGTGCCGCCGGGCATGTTGTTCACCGGACCGGAGCTGGTGCATCCACTGCCAAAGGGCCCGCGTAACGGGTCCGCGACACCCACGTGGACTTGCAGCTCAGGACGAAGAGGGTAGGATTCCGCATGTTTCACTCGACTACTGCTACATGAACGCAGGGCAGGAAAAGAGAAGCGACTCGGAGGGCGACGGCATTTTGCCGTGCCTGATCGTGAAGTGTCACAAGACGGGTCGTTATTGGGCGAACGTGGTTCCATCGAAAGGGGCAGATTTGTTTTCTGTAGTTTGGTTGAAGGCTTGCCTCAATGAGACAGGTTTCAATGAGCTTGGTTTGAAGAGTGACAACGAGCCGGCCATCCTTGCTCTGAAAGGCAAAGTGAAGGAGGAAAGTAAGCTGAAGATTCACATGGTTGAAGCGCCAGTGGAAGATCATCAAGCAAACGGGTACATCGAGGTCGGTGTACGGGAGCTCAAGCGTCAGGTGAGGGCCATCTTGTCTGACCTGCAGGAACGACTTGGGTTCGAGGTTGAGCCAAGTCATCCATGCATGATGTGGCTGCCACGGCACGCCGCATATCTTCTGACCCGGTTTCGCATTGGGCCAGATGGGAAGACTCCCTATGAAAGAACCTTCGGAAAGAAGTGGAGGACTCGTTTAGTGAGCTTCGGCGAACACATCCTGTTCAGGCCAAGGCCACTTCGTGATGGTCGACGACATGATCTTGCACCAAGAGTTTCAATGGGGATGTATGTTGGCACAGGGTTGCGCAACAACGACGTCTTCGTCATGACCGCGAGGGGAATAGTGAAAGGTAACACTATCGCCCGAAGACCTCCCGAAGATCAGTTCAAGTACGAGGACTGGAGTGAACTCCGGGGAGTTCCGTGGAGACTCGAGGCTCGTGAGCCTGGCGAGGTTCGAGTTGACCTGCCAGTCGTTGCAGGGCCAATGACAAGGCCACCAGTTGAGGAGGTGATTCCAAGGAATCTCTATGTGACGAAGAGCGACATCGACAAGTTCGGATACACCCCACTGTGTCCAGGTTGTGAGGCACAGTTGATGGGAACGGGTCGTAGAGCCCATAACCCAGAGTGCAGGTTTAGGATTGAGAGCGAGCTCATGAAGACCGAAGAAGGAAAGCAGAGGATCGAAGCTGCAAAAACTCGGATTGATGCCGGGCGACGCCCTAAGGCTCCAAGAGTTGGAGGTGGGGCTGGCGAGCCAGAGGTTGTGGAAGCTGCCAGCGTTCCCGCGTTGGTAGGTGTTCCAGAGCCTGATGCCGAAATAGCCTCGGGAGAAGCTGTTGGAGAACCACTTGAACGAGTTGCACGTCGCGAACTCGAAGACCGAGGAGAAGATCCCGGAAGCCCAAAGAAGAAGCAGAAGTCCGCTGTCCGCCGGACTAAGCGAAGTTCGGAGGCAGACATTGAAGAGCTGCATCACCAGATGCAGGATGAAGCAACTGCAGGCGCAGTTGTAGATGACGAAGGGGCAGCGGTAATGGGACCACTCCCATCGGCGGGGAGCACAGATCCTCAGCCACCAAGAGTTCCAGTCGCAGCTCCAGACATTTCATCTGGAGGCAGCGGCGCCATGGATCTAGGACATCTTTCAGATTGTCTTTGTTCTGTTTTGAGAGATGCCCGCAAGAAGGGCAACGTACAGAAGACTGCTTCAGAGATCTTTTCACCGCCAAGAGTTTCAGCGCAAGCCCAATTGGTTGGATTGCGCCCTGGATTTGCAATCGACCTTGAGACCAAGCGAGAAGACGGAAGTCATTGATTCACACATTGAGGATTTGTTTTCACTGCTTGAGAAAGAGAAACCCAAGCTTTTAGGTGGTTCACCTCCTTGTGGACCATTCTCACAGCTCCAGAACTTGGTCGACATTCGGAATCATGTTCCTCAGTCGGTCAGGTCACAAAGGTTGCAAGAAGGCAAGAAGCATCTGCGAACTTCAGTGCGCGCCTATCGTGTACAGATGGACGCAGGCCGCTACTTTTTGCATGAGCATCCGAAAGGAGCACGCAGCTGGGAAGAGCCAGTCATCAAAGAACTTCGAAACGATCCACGTGTTTACGAAGTTGTTGGGCCTATGTGCAGGTGGAAAATGGAATCAGAAGACGCGCGAGACAAGGGCCTAGTGAAGAAAGAAACCAGGTGGCTGACCAACTCGCCGCACTTGGCGAGGACGCTATCTGGCGTATGCTCCAATAGCCAAGGCAAGACTTGGCACCGACGCGTCAACCTCATCAACGGTCGGGCAAGATCGGCACAGGTCTACCCGCCACTGTTGGTTCGAGGGATTCTTGAAGCGTTGAGAAACCAACTTGCCGAAGATGGTGAGTTCAGCCAAGCTTTGAACTCGCTGGGTGCTGGACCGGTACCAGATGCCGCTCCAGTCATAGACGAAGAGCAAGAGGTCTTTGACCATCTTCCTTCCGCTGACGTGACAGTCACCGGACCAGTCTACGACACCAACACTGGCGCAGAGTTGGACTTGGAGAAAGTTGCCGCCGCTAGGAAGGAGGAGTTGGACTGGGTTCAACGCCAGTGCATCTACAAGAAAGTGGATGCAGAAGACGCTCGAAAGGTTGGAAAAGTTCCAATCGCAATGAAGTGGGTTGACCGCAACAAGGGCGACAACGAAAGACCCAACTACAGATCTCGCCTTGTTTGTCGTGAGATCAAGAGCCCACAATGCAGAATATATTCCAGAGTACGCAAGCTTTAGTGCAATGCCACCTCTGGAAGCTTTGAAGATTTTGCTTTCTTTAATGGTCACGCTGAAGGTTTCCAAGCGCAACCGCAAGCCGTTGAAGGTTCGGCTGATCGACATCAGCAGAGCTCATTTTTACGGTCAAGCACAGCGTGAAGTGTTTGTCACCCTCCCGGAAGGTGATCAAGAAGAAGGCAAGGTAGGACTGTTGTTGAAGAGCATGTATGGCACGCGCGATGCAGCCAACGTTTGGCAGCAATCCTACGCTGATGTTTTGAATCGAGCCGGATTCAAAAGATCTGCTGCTTGGCCAGCCATCTTCTTTCACGAGAAGTTGGAGGCAAGGCTGTTAGTCCACGGTGACGACTTTGTTATCTTGGGCGACGACGCAGCTCAGCAACATGTCGAAAAGGCATTAAGAGAAGCATACGATCTCCGTGTTGACGGAAGTATAGGTGATAGGTGTTGGAGAAACTAAGCAGGAGTTTTGCATCCTGAACCGTCTCGTACGCTTCGACGAGAGGTCAGGAACCATCTTCTACGAGCCAGACCCACGCCATGCAGAGATCTTGCTGAAGGACCTCAACATGGAGACTTGCAAACCAGTGAAGAGCCCAAACGAAAAGTTGACAGCAGAAGCATTGGCAAAGAGGATGGAACTTGATGTTGTTGATCCTCATCGGATCAGCCAATACCGTTCTCTCACAATGCGTGCAGCGTTCCTAGCTCAGGACCGCCCTGATTTGTCGGAGACGGTCAAGTGTTTGGCAAGGAAAATGCAAGGTCCGACCGAAGCTGATTTTGGAGACCTCAAACGTCTTGCCAGATATTTGAAAGGAACAATGCGCATGGTACAAAAGTTCACTCCGCAAAAGTTCAGCGATGTTGTTTCAGTTCATGCAGACTCCGATTTCGCCGGCTGTCTCTTGACTCGCAAGAGTACAACGGGCCTGGTATGCTACTATGGGCGACATTCACTTCGCCACTCGAGCAATCTCCAGTCCACGGTTAGCTTGTCTTCAGGTGAGAGCGAATTTTACGCGTTGGTGAAAGCTGTAGCTTCTGGCATGGCAACCCAGGAGTTGTTCAGGAGTTGGGGCATCAACACAAAGCTCCACGTCTACACCGACTCGTCAGCAGCAGTTGGAACATGCAACCGATTTGGACTTGGAAAGTCGAGACACGTCCAGACTCGATTTCTTTGGATTCAAGAGAAGTTGGCAGAAAAGGTATTCGAACTACTATTCAAGATCGACACGAAGCTGAATACTGCTGACATTTGTACAAAGGCACTAGCTAGTGAGGCAGTAGAGCGCCATTTAAAGGCGATGGGTTTTGAGGCACTTTCAGGATGATCTTCGATAGCGAAAGCTGTCACGTGATTGTCTGTACAGTGAGCAAAAGTGTTCTCAAAGTGGACACAAGCTTAAGTCACCTCGTGTCCAGGTGGGGTGATTTGAGTTCTAGACCCTCATAAACATGAGTGGTACCCTTGTTACTTTTGGCTCAAGTAAATAGGAGCGTTGCTACTTTCTGTTCAGCACCCCAGTCTTCGTGGGGCTTCCGCTCCTGACAGTTTCCATGGCTGCCTGAGGTGTTCGCAATCCTTTGCCGGAAGGCCCGTGTGTTGTCGCTGTGCTTCGAAGATGTGAGAATAGATTGGATGTTCGGAATCGAAAGGCTGCCTTGAGAGCCCCTAGTAGCGTCCTTGCTCCTAGTAGCGATGCCAGGAGCCCCTAGTAGCTTCTTGTTCCTAGTAGTAAGGCCAGGAGCCCCTAGTAGTGTCCTTGCTCCTAGGAGGAGTGAATCCATGCGAATCCTGACATTGCTTCGCCAATGGTGATCAGTAGTCCGTGTTTGGTGCTGTATCAGTTGCCAGCTTGGAGAAGCAGGGTTGGTGAGTACAGATGCGAGGCACTGCGCAACCTTGGTTGGGACAACTGGCTGGTACCTCCACCTCTGGCACCAGATTCTGATGGGGTGTGGGCTACCAGAGTTGTATTCCAGCTTCGGTTCAAGTGAATAATGGGCAACGGTCACCTGTTTTTAAGCGATCCTGGCCACCCGCAAGTGTTTTGAGCTCATATGATCTTCCAATGTTGTGCCATGTTGTGCCCACAATCCTGCATGACAGAACAGACGTTTTTTGCCATACACGGTTTGCCCAGGCAACGCTGACAGTGTTGGTGGCGTTGATAGCAGGCGGCAGAGTTGCAATGCAATTAATTGCACAGACAAGTGGATTGATGTGAAGGAAACTGCCAAGGGCACAAGATGCGCCTGATCATTCTGAGACCGTTCTCACTGGACTGGACGGCTTCACCCAACCAGCTAGACTCTGGCCGAGTCATTTGTGTTTTTCTGTTTGAACGATCTGGAACATCCGTTGCCGAGGGCTCCTGGCATCGCTACTAGGAGCAAGGACGCTACTAGGGCCTTTGATTTGGGCTGACCGATCGACTGAGCTTTTGAGGTCCAATCGACCTCGCGCGGACCTCATTTGTCGAGTCAACCTGCAACCGAGAGAGTTTAGCAGCAACTGAGAGGCCAAAGGGAAGTTCAAAATGTGTTTCTCGCCGTTTTGTTCACAACCCCCCCTGGAGCCTCCTCCCCATGAAGTGTGCAAGGCAGGAAATCTTTGAAGTCATGTTACATGTTGCTGTTCGGTTTAGATCAAATGCAGTTCGAATACAAATTGCGTCATATAATTAAGTACCCCTCTCCAAGATTGGCCATCATCAAGTACCCCTCTCACACAGCATGGTCCTGGATGTTTCAGAATGCTTCAAGCAGGGGCCTGTTCGCAGACGTCAACATTGGTGACCCTGAAACGCATTGGAGTGATGTGGCCTTGGCATGCCATGGCCGAGAAGACTCTGGGCACCTCCTGGCCTGGAGTGCAACCGCAGTTGCACAACAGATTAAATGAAAGTTGTGGAGGGTGAAGCCTTTTGGAAGCCACAGCACGACGTGGCACGTTTGCCTTGCACGTGTATCATAATAATTCAAAATGATTCATAATATGATGATCATGTTTTATAATGTTGTATATATATATCTCATGTCATGACATGCCTTCATAAATCAAGCATGTTCAACAACTGGAATAAGATTATATAAGAAAGTGTAGATGTTGATCAGTCCGATTCTTTTTCATTGAAAACTAGCACTTCGAAAAGCCATGGTCGACGCCGGCAACGCTTACCTGTGGTCCATTGGGTTCGCTATTGCCCACGTGTTAGCTCGATAGACAGGAAGCACTCCTTGGCACACATCAACTGAACTCTCCTGGGAAAGAAGTCCGCCGCCCCCCTGGATGGATTCCCGATGTCTCAGGAACACCAGCTGAATTGAAATCCTTGGTGTCACCAGATGTGGCCCCTGGGATTTCCAAAGGCTTCGCGGTCCTTGACATCACCGAGTCCGAAGGTCAAGCCAGATGGTGACAATATGCGTGTCCCAGGACAAAACAAAGGTTGAAACAATAGTTGAAGGATTCCACATAAGGTGGCCCCCTCTATAGAGGTACTGTACATATGTAGCTCCACTTGGTTGTTCTTGGACATCACATGTCTTACCAAGGTGTATCACTCATTTTGGATATGATCCGACTTTTGGCTCAAGCACTGCTAAAACAGCGCGTTCATTCGTTACGTCGATCGGAGGCGTGTCGTCGTAACAACAGGTTAACAGCCTCATCAGTCTCTTTCCATATTCGTGGTACTTGCTTGATTGAGCCCAAGTGTAGTCCCACATCCATATACCCATCTCATTCGCTTTCGTGCCAACATCGGTTTGCAAGGCACTTGTGCGTGAGCTCAGTGAAGCAAGAAGCAGAGCATCTTGGCAAGGACTGTTCAGGGTGCATCAGGGCTGGTCGTCTGCACTCCCGTGCAGCCCCAGTTCCTGAAAGAAACCAACTTCCATATTAGAGAGTTAGGAATTGCCAGCAACTGCATTCGGTAAGTGGTTCGACTTGTTAGTCCCTGTCCCTCAAGAGAAACTGGTACTGAGTTGAATCGTGTCAAAGACCTGTCGAGTGCATTCGCTGTTGAGTTGAGACCCACTCCAAAAGTGTGTTCTTAGTTTGGCATTTTGCCAGAGATCCCAATACTTGTGCAAGGGCATTCGTCTTGTGAGATCCTAAGAATTTAGTGAACCAAAGGTATCAAGAAGTAAGTGTGCGTGACATCCCGTTGTTGTGGCTGGAGCAAGCAAAGTAGTTTCACTGCAAGCGTGTTTCACCGCAAGCGTTTGTTTCACCGCATTGCCACGCGTTTGTTTCACTGCAAGCGTCCTCTTGATACTTGAAGCAACTGGTGCGTTCTTTCGAGTTGCATGAGCCGTCGTCCTGTCACACCACCGCGGCCGAGCCGCCGCCCTGTGACTCCACCGCGTCTGAGGAGGGAGAGATCGCGTTCTCCGTTGACTCGGCAGCAGGAGGGATTGGTTCACGCGTTTCAGCGGAACGTTGCGACTCGGAGAGGAGGCCGACAGGCTCGGGCCAGGACCCGCGGCATCCATCGAGGTTTGTTGCAGGTGCTTCACGAGAGGATTCTGCGTGTGTTGGAGCAGCTTTGGGACCGTGCGCAAAGGCAGGTCTACGAGGATCGTCTTCGACAGATCGAGGAGAGGCAGGCTTTTCTCGAGCGTGGCTATCCAGAGAACAAGTATACTGTGCTTCCGAACATCAGAGATTTTTACATTGTTGTGGCGGTGTTGAAGTTCCGTCGGACATTGAGTCGGTATCTCTGGTGGAGACCATTGTTGATTCGGAGGAGGAAAGGGACGAGCCGATTGTTGTGGAGGCCGGGCCTCTTGACTTCGCAGTGCATCACGGGCTTGAGCGTGTTTCTTCATCATCGACCATCGAGCACATTCGTCTTGTTGAGCGGCGTGAGGCACCAGACGTGCTCAGGCCGCAGTTGATCTTTCCTCCGTTGCCGGGTTGGAGCGGTTGGAGGCAGTGGGAGCTGGAGGTGCAGATTGAGGACGGTTTGGCACGGATTCATCCACAGACTCGTTTGGTGGTGTCGTGGGATTTCCATCAGGCGCTGGATTGTTTTCGGGTGTCCTCAAGGCAAAGGGAGCATTGCGAGAACGGTCGATTGCCTTCACAGGTACAGGATACATTGGCTCGCGTGGCGGCGTTGTCCAGCAATCCGACTCAGATCGTTACTTCGTATTGCCATCAGACAGCGACAGTGAACAACGTTTTCCATCATTGTCGACCTCAGCCAGAGTTTGCGCCCAATAGATCTGGTTAGACAATTTCCTGCCTAATAGTTAATTCCTTATTTCCTAACTAATTTGTTACTTTTTAAGGTTGCAAAATTAACTTTCTTAAGGTTATTTAGGTTTTTTAAGGTTATTTGTTTGAGGTAATTTCTTTCTTTTTTCATGGAAAACTCAAAGAAACAAGTTGTTTTCCCAAGTTCTTTTGTGTTTGTGCATCTAGGATTACTGTCACAAGTGGGATTGTTTTTTGTGTCAAGAATGATCTGCAGCTAGGGTTACTGATGTTTTCTGCTGTTGGCACAAGCTGGTTTCAAGCTGTGTGGCTAAGAATTGGATGTCATGGCTGGCCATTTAAATGCAGTCACATGGACATTGTAAAGAGGAATCATACACACGAAGTGGAAAACATATTCATTCATTCATTCAAGGTAGGCAGGGTCGGTGATGAGGAATTATTTGATGTCATTCAGTTCACGCACTCCTTTCAGCTTGAGGCTCAAGCCAAAAAGGAGCGTCGCTCCGTGTGAATCAGGGTCGCTGATTCGCAAGATTCTTTTTGTGTGCGAGCCATGGCTGACGCAAGTGCTCGACGTGCGGTTGAGCAGGAGAAACTGAATACCTGGTGTGCCAGGATGGGGATTCAGAGTGCAAGCGACTTGGCTTTCTGGTTTACCTCCTACGAGGAAGCACTTCGTGAAGCCGGTCGCGCAGTGGCAGATGGGTGGGATCTCGCTCGCCGTGAGAGCGAACCGGGGATGGCAGCCCTGGTTCGGCACCTTTTTGCGAGAGAGACAGTTCGCCAATCTCGCCCGCCACAACCATCCAGTATTCCGGCTCCTTCAATGCCTTCATCTTCGGTGGCACGTCCAAAGCCGTCTTCATTTGCTGGGCCTGTCAAGCCAAAGAAGCAGCCAGCCCAGCCGGCCGGTGCGAAGGGCGGAGTCGCCGCCTTGTTTATTCGTGACTTGTTGGGCATTATGGTGACCTTGATGCCTCCGCCACCTGCTCGACGAGATGAATACATGGCCAATTGGTCCTCCCGCTTGGAGAAGCTATGTGCCCGCACCGAGGCGGCTACCATCAAGCGCGTGGTCCATACCTGGAAGGACTTGGTGCGCTATATGGACCATTTGGGTTTGAAGTTCCCTGACTCCCATGCATTGGCCACCTTCGCCCTGGGCTGGATGATCCGAAACCTTCGTGTACCACTGGATTTGAGTGAAGCTTCCAAGCTGGCTCCGGTCCGGAGCACTCGGCTGGGACAGGGGCAGTCCCAGGCAGCCCCGCTTGAGCCGGGCATGGTGACTCACTTGTTGGGGGTCCTGGAGTACACGGCCGAGCATGCTCACTGGCCTATCCTGATGGCTGCTGCGGCCACGGTGTTTGGGCTCATTCGGTTTTGCCACGTGCAACGGAGCTACCTTATTGGTGCGAACTCCGCCATCCTCATCTTCTGGTGCTTCAAAGGTAAGACCGGGGCCCGGGATGGGTTCGCCTGGTCAATTCCTCGGCTCGGCAGCCTCGACCTCTACAATGAGCGCCCCCCCTAGTTATCATATTTATAACTTAAGTTGTTTTAGATACACCGCATATAAATAAGTTATAATCAAGTTATCAAAGGCCGTGGCCATCTTAGTTGTAACCAACATACAAATTAGTTGTCGAAGTTATTAAGTTTTATAACTTGTTTTGTGGTTGTATTTTAAGAGAAAAGATGAATAAGGAATTGTCCAACACGGTTTTTTAAAGAAACACGCTTCAAACCGAACACAGAAGCAATAGGCCAGACGGACCACCGCCTGGCTAAACTGAACGGCGCAAAAAACATATCAGAGAGACCTCGTGTGTTTCTTTTTCGGCTGTGGCTAAAGAGTTCCAAGGCACCCTGTACACCACATTACATCAATGCTGTAATCATGCCAGCTTCATCATTCCACCGCGCGGGCTGGTGTACTTTGGCCAAAGAATCTAGGCGCAAGAAACTTTTCTGTTGAGTGCGCACAAACCGTCGGACATTTGGCATGTCAGCCGCCAACTCCTGTAAAAGTTCCACTAAGACCAAAAAATTGCCAGCCTCCTCTCCAAAAAACAATGTCCAGCCAGCCCTGTGACCATCCCAGCAAAGGATTTCATTGGATTCAAGTTCCAAAGTTCCATGAAGGAATTTGGTGCTCACACTGGCATTGATGCCAGCCAAGTCAGACACTTCATTGGCATTGTAAATTTGCCCTGAGAGCTGCGGCTCCCAGTTGTTGGATTGAAGCTCAACTGTCCGGTGCAACATCCGTGTCATTACCTGGGCTGAGAACTCTCCACCACCTTGACCCAATAGCCCTTGCAACGAATCAGCAAGTTGGTGTTTGAACATTTGGTGTCTGGCCTCTGTCGGCCAAGTATCGACGTAAATTATTTCCAGACACTTGCTCAAATGAAGGCGTAGGTGGTGCTTGGGACGCGTGTGGCCACAGTGGGCAATATTGAACAACTCTTGATGGCGCTCCCGGGTTGCCAAAAGCTCTGCAAGACTTCCCCAACCACGCCGAAGGTCTTTCAGAACTTGAATCACCTGGATGGTAGTGAAGGGGTCTCGACAAACATGTTTGAGTTTTTTGTGGTTGCTACCCGCTAAAAAATAGACAACACACAATGCAAACAGATGTTGTCAAACCCGCTTGCCTTCAACAAGGCGAAAAAACTTTGGAGCTGCGGGTAGTCATCACCATTAGAAAGTTCTGCAGCGTAGAAACCAACCAATGGCAACAAGTACCATACTCTCGTGGCGTTCCCTTTGTAAACATGGGAGTTGCGTCACGTTCGTGTGTGCGGTCCTTTTCTTGAGCCAAACGTTGCGGCGGTTTTTCGCCAGGTTGTTTTGTGGGTCTCACGTGGTCCATGCGTTTCGGCCGACTCACGCTCCCCCTTGCGATCTATGTCGCAACACCACTTGCCGTGCAGATTTGGCAAACCATCCTTGTGCCATTCGGCATCTACATAGATCAGCCGCTCAGAAAACTTCATGGTGTTCTGGTTGAGCAGCCAAGCCACTGTCACCCTGAGATACTCGAGGTCTCTCATGTCCTCAGGTGTGGATCGATGCTCTGGGTGAAATCGCTGCACCCTCAAACTGTGCCGTCGGACCATCCACGTTTCCAGCGGCAAGCGAAGATAGTCCCAAGCATCTGTCCTTGGAACTGGTCGAAACTTCGTGGCTTCTTCATCCACCAGTCGCTGCACCTTGTCAAAGAGCTCCTGGTTCCACCAAAGCGATGGCTGAATCACCAAGGTGTCTCCCTCTTCACCCACAGGAGGAACCAGCCGAGGCACCGGAGGCCAATGCGGCCGATCCCAGGGTGAAGGATAAGCTCGGTGTGGGTCATCTTGAGACCCGTCTGATGGATGCGGAAGAGGTCCAGGCTTTGGTGCCACCACCCAAGGAGGATATTCTTCTGGCCACGCCGATCCCACTCGAGCAGGTCGTTTGGACACCTCCTGGCCTGAGCACGAAGACGAACCTTTGGATGTAGTTCCCATAGCCGCCGCCCCTCGCGCCGCTGCTTTGCCTCCAGAATCACCCATTGGCCCTGGTGGCGGGCTTTTCCGTGGATAGTACCCGGACTTCAAGCCCTCGATGGTTTCATTGACATGTTGCACATACTTCGGCAGTACAGGTGGAGGCTTCGGCAATGGACCAGGCACCCCTTGCACATATTTTGGCAGTACAGGGGGAGACTTCACGGGCGGGCTGTCTTCCCGAACCGTTTTTGCTCCCCTTTGCTGTCCAGTCGTTGTTGACGAAGAAGACGATGTAGCGCCTCCCAGGTAACCGGACTCCTCAACCTCGCTCGGCCGGCCAAAGCGCAGCTGCAGCTTTCCCCAAATGCCATGGCGAGCGCTCGCGGCTTCGAGTTCGACGATATTGGGAGCCTCTAGGCTACTGTTAGGGTCTTCCCATCGTTGAGACATCAAGGTCTCAGACCCTGGCGTGCGGCCCGACGCCTCTTCATTTTTGGCCTCTTGTTCCTTTCTTGTACCTTCTTCTTTTTCTTTTTCTTCTTGTTGGGACCTTTCTTGGTCTTTTTGTTCCCTTGCAAGGCCCGCTCGCAGGGTACACAACTTGGGTCGGGTCGCCGCTAGGGATTCTCCCCCGGAACTGCTATGGTTGTACTGACCCTGGAAAACACGTGGTTTTGAATCCCCGGCGTTGACCCCCTGACTACCAAAAGTCCTAATCGCTTCCGCTGCTAAAGCCACGCTCAGAGAAGCCACCACCGCCACCTTGACGATTTGACACGGCCACCCAGAGAAGGCGGCGCAGCTAGCTAGGCATAGAGCGACCTTAGCCAATCGCACTCCACCATCATTCTCGCCCTCCGGAACCTCAGCCTCCTGGTCGATGTCCTTCTCCCCCAGGTCCACCATATGAATGAACTTCCGGAAGCGTTGCCATGCTGTCTTCACGGCAATGGCCTTGGTGAGGAAGTCTGCAATCAACTTCGTCCCCTCCAAGTGGTAGATCTGCCAAGTTCCCAGCCGTGATCTTTCCCTCAAGGCGTGTGAACGCAATCGCAAATGTCGCGTTCGCCACGGACCATCAGGTTGTCGGATGATGGCGATTGCTGCCTGGCTATCCCCATAGGTGACCACTGCCGGCGGCTCCTCCACCCCCAACACCTCAGTCATCAGGGCTTGCAAGCTATCGCCCATCACAGACGATTCGATGTAGCCCAACAACTCAGCTTCTGCCGTCGACAATGCCATACAGCTTTGCTTTGAGGATTCCCATTGAACCACTCCACCACCCACCATGGCTACAATGCCTTGAACACTTTTTTCTCCTTGTGGAGCGTAGGACACGTCGCAATAGATCTCCACCAGGTTCATGCTGCGTTCTCGAGCCAAAGCTTGGTCGGGTCCCCGATCTTGTTCTTTGCATTTTCCATAGGCCAGGAAGCACTTGTCAGTGGCGTTCAGGTACTCCAAGATGTAGTAACCCGTCTGCAAAGCCCAACGTGGCCTTTTCGTCACTGCCCTCCCCAGTGCCCCAATAGCGAATGCCAGATCCGGTCGACTCCTCACCGCAACCCACAAAATCTCTCCAGCAATGGCCTGAGCCTGGCGAACCTCCTCGATCTTGACGTCCTCCTCTTCCTCCACAAGGCTAGCATGCTCCTTTGGCAACGGTGTAGACCTTTTGTTTGTGATCTTCCGGCGACGAAGGAGATCCTGCAGGTATGAGGGTTGTCCCACCAAAAGTTCCTCGCCCTGATACTTCATCTCGAAGCCACAGAAACGCACCCATTCTTCAGAGTTCACCAACTCCGGCTTCGAAGTCTTCCACTCCTCTTGTATGCGAGCCACCAGCCCATCATGGACTGCTTTGTTGCCCATCACCATTAGGTCGTCTACATAGACCAGCATCAGACCGACCGGAGCCGCACACCCTTCCTGTAGGACCCGCCATAAGTTTCGTTCTTTTGTGGATTGAAGCTTGTATTTCACCCCCTCCACGACCCATTCAAACTTGTTGAACATGGCGTCCCGGTGTAGTGCCCAGAAGCTTGGTGACGTCTGGAAACCGTAGAGTGCTTTGTGGACTATCCACACTTCATTTTCCGGGCAGATGCCCAGTTGTGACATGATTTTGGGCGGAACCACCGCCACTGGAGCAGCGCCAGGAGCGGTAGGCCTTGGTGCCTGTAAAAAGGCACTTTTGACATCCAGCGCCGACATCATCCATCCTTCATGAGCAGCTCGCCGCACTGCGCATCTGATCAAAGTGCCGTCAGCCCCGCTGGCGTAACTTCCTGCTGGACCAGGTGCAGGGTCTGCCGTTGGTGATGTCATGTTTCCACATATGACAGCCCGCGCGCGATGCGCGCCACTTCCTCCCTTGCGCACGCACACCATTTTGCCAGGTACTAATTCAGCATGAGGAGGAAGGCTTTCACGAAGTACAGGATGTACGGCCTGCGTGTCTTTCACGAGGACATCGTATTCATACTGAAAAGCTGGAATCCAATCTTGAGGATGTGCTCGAACTTCATGGAGAGGCACTGTGACTGTTTGCAGGACATCAGAATCTTGAACTTGGAGGCTGCACAAATGGATGCGAGTGTCCCTTTCCACTCTACCCAATTGGATCAAGTTGTCCTCCAGCTCATCCCGCCATTCCACAAACAACTCCACCTCTTGTCCTTGTTGAGCTCCTTGTGAAGCATTACGAGGAACCCCATCCACCAAGTTGGACAATTGTTCTTGTAGTCGCATGCGCTGCCACTCCCACGTCTCCTTCACGAGCTCCATGGGCAACCACCTCCCGACACCATCTTCGTCACCGTAGGGCCCTTCAGCGGGAACTCCCACTGTCATTGCCTTCATTCCCGAAGCTGATGCGGCTGTTGAGGACCTCGGGAACCTCTCTGGTGCATCCTCCCATAGTTTCGAGGTCGAACTTTTTGGCTCCTTCAATGAAGACGACGAAGAATACTCCCCCCCCGCTGAAGTCGGACCCGCAGCAGTGACCACCGCCATAGGTTCTCCCAAGCGCGGAGTATTCCCTAAAGGCTGTTTGCCAGTCAATCTTCGGTGAGGTTGGCCAGGACGATCATCTTCTTCCAGTTGAAGCTGCACCATGTCCCCTTGCACCCCTTGTTGGATGCGAAGTTGTTCCCCTTCTTGGTTAGTTTGTACTGCTTCCCTCACATGAAGAACTCGACCATCTTGTAGTTGCACCACCCAACCGCCATTGACCAGGTGACTGGGACACAAAATCCGTGCTTCCACAAACGGTGCCACAAGTCCTCCACCTTTATGCCACTTGTTTACCTTGACCAACACCTTCCCTCGATAGGGCAACATAGGAAGGCAAGGTACCCCTAATTCCTCCAGCTGTCTCCGACGACGCTCTGCCGCCACATAGCGAATCGCATCCGGCCATGAAGTTGCTTCGCAACCATGTTCCGCCAACTTGAGGCGCACCCTTCTTTTGATTTGGTGTACTTCCGCTTCGGCATGTCCGTTTGAAGCCGGATCATCTCCCGCCGTAGTTGTAGGAACAATTCCATTCTTCGCACACCAGGCTGCCATCGATCGAGAGATCAGTTCCTTGGCTCGGTCTTGTAGACGATTGACATAGATCCCCATGGCCTTGAAGTATGCCAATGCTTTCTGCATCGGCACCACCACTTCTTCCTTCGCCCGGGACACTATAGGTTCCACATGCACCACATGTTTCACTGGGACCTTTTTCAATGAGTCTTGTAGTTCTTGATGGAAACGTTCTTCCTCTGGGGATTCCTCCTTCATGATGTCCAACTCCCCCGGTTCTGCACCATCTTCCTCCACAGGTGGTTGCCCCGGGTCTTCTTGAGGTTGGTCCTCATGTTCTTCTTCTTCCTGCTCCCCATTGGTTTCCTCTTTCCCTCCACCCAAATCCGGAACCAAAGCCACTGCTATCAGGGCATACTTCATGTAATAGCTTGTAGTCAAATCCTTAGCCCGTGGTAGAGGTCCAACAATGTCCACTGACATAGACCATGAAGAAGTCATAGTTTCTCCTTCCTTTCTCCGTCGATGAGGTCGTTGAGCCCCCATCTGTTCCACACATAGGCGACAGTCCCGACGAAACGGTCGATGGCCTTGTCGGAAATGTTGCGCCCACTGTTCCTTCTCCCTTGCTGTCAAGGCCTTGGCGATTTTGGGTCCCTCCCCCATCAACTGCTCCAAGTACAGCTTCAGTGAGGTCCAAACCGCTGCTCTAAGTCCTGAGGCCCACAATGCCCACGACCGTGACTGTTCCACGCGTTCCGCCAGATTTTCTGCAAGAGGTTCATCTTGGCCTGGTGGACTTCTCAACTCATGGAGCTCCGTCATGTTGGGCAAGTTGGTCATGATTGTAGTAGGCTTTTTTCGAATGTGCCCCATAGTTTTCTGATCAAAGCTGACCATGTGCATCCCCTCTTCTTCCTCCAAAGCGAGAATCTCTTCCCAGCTCCAAAACGAAGGCGTCACGCTTCCCAGTTTATTTTTCCCAGGATCCTCCGGAGATTCCAGCAAAAAGCCTGTCTTCACCCTCCCGAGGTCATACTTTATGCGCGCCTCCTCCGCCATGTAGTAGATACCCACTTGTTTGAGGATCAGGGCCGTGTCGTGGTCCGCCAATCGTTGTTCCCCAGCACTGAGGTTTGGTAGTCCAAATCTTCCAGTTCCCCGATCTCGTAGTGGTCGAGGTCCTGGACGCTTGAACCTCATTCTTGACACTGTCCTGCATGGTGGTCCACCAATCACACTCTTGATGGCCCCCTTTCTCGCCAGATTGGCCAGGAAACCCCATAGGCCCGGATTGTGAACATCCTGATCCTTGCCCTTGGTGATGTCCAGGGTGATCACCTCCCAGCCGTCCTGTTCCAACCTTCGCCATTCCTCCGCCTTCTCCCCCGCATAGAGGTGTAGCAGAATCTTTTTCGACTGTTGCAGTCGCCTTCTTGTACCTCGATTCCAAGGTAATGTGCCTGAAGTGGACTCCTGACCCTCCGCCATGTAGCGAAACACTCGGGAAGGCACCTGAGGGAAGCGTCTTTTCCACCACCCCATGATGTCCTCATCCAGGTTCTCCTCATCATTCAGGTCTTCTACCTTCTTTCGTTCCGCCTCCTCGATGTCCGCGATGAGGGCCAATGCATCCGCCTCAGCAACCACCGGGCAACCATCTCGCAACCACGAGGAGATTTTTCCCCTTTTGGGATGTACCACAACGCAGCCACTGCGGCTCCACTGTAGCTTGTAGCCCAGGTCAATCAAGCCCCGAACTGGAACAATAGGCTCAATGCCCCCTTCAACCAGAATGGTACCAGTCACCGGATCTTGTTTGAGCGACACCCGACCATGCGCCAAATCCACCGGCACCAATTCAGCCTTCTCCAACTCATCGGGAAATCCTGTACGGAGAGGATGTGTTGCCCCACCATCCAGTAGTCCCACCTTTAGGTCAGTGTCACCTTCACCACATAGCGAAGCCCCAACTGACTTGCATTTCACGGCCATGAGTTTTGCCCGATGCAGTGACTTCAACAGCGCCGTCGCCTCACCCACCAAGCCTCCCACCGTGTTCACCACTTCATCTTGTGGAGCACCTCCCCCAGGCGTAGACCTCGACCCAGTAGGCGCTTCCTCAACCGTTGCCGTCGTCCCTGGTGAAGTTGAAGCATTGGCCTCCTCCTCCAAGACTCCCGCACGCTCCGGCTTCTCCGGGCTGTTTGTGTTGCTTCCCCCTGTGACCTTCGCCACCTTGACCGCCTCTTCTCCCTTCCCCTCCTTCTTCAAGAACGGGCAGGCTGTGCGGCTGTGGTTCAAGCCAGAGCAATGAAAGCACCTGTTGTCCTTGGGACTCAATCGATGGTGCTTGAACTTGCACCGATCGCCACGCCGACACCCTTTTTCGGTCATCCAAAACCTGCAGGTGTCTTTGTCACCGGCGACATTCTCACGTTGTTCCCCCACCGAAGGACTCGTCCAGGACGTGGATGAAGTTCCGGAAGTAGGATTGGTAGCCACTGCTTTCAATGACGGACCCTTTCCCTGTCCCACTCCAGTTCCTGATCCCATCGCTAGCTCTTCCGCCTCCGCTTGTAGGAACTCCGCGAAGATCTTGAGATTGTCCAACGTAGGCCTGGTGTCGATCAGCAACTGCTGTCTGCTCGTCGCCAGTCGATAGGCCACCTGAGCTCCAGACTTCGCCAAATGGTCTGAAGCCTTCACCAACACCCCTGCCAGGACCACTGGATCCGGAAGAAGCACCCCCAACTCCGAGCGATTCCACCAACGCCGCCAGGTTCGAAGGACCTGCACCACGTCGCCCATGTTTTGGGTAAGTTTGAGCTCGGTCAAGTTCTTAATGAGGTTCATCCGTTCACCTTGTCCTCCAGGTTGAAATTTTATATAGAGGATGAACAGTACCTGAGCAACGGTCATTTTGCGAGCCGTGATGACCTCCGATTTCACAGTGTCAGGCACCGCTTGTAGCAACAGGCTGAGCATCCTTCTTTCGGTCCGAGGCCATTTGTTCGCCTCTTCTGATTGTGCAGGACCAAGACGCAAGCGTTGCAGAGGATCTGCCACCAGCCACGCTTCATAGGCCTGCTCCACATTCTTTAGGGTCAACTGCCACCATTGATTTGCCCCTTGGCTGATCTCCGACACGATGGGCTCCAAGGTAGTCAACCAGTCACCAAACGTCAGCGCCGTGGCATCCAAGCCTAGCACTGGCAATTCCACCGACCGAGCGTTGTCGCCCAGTGATTCCTCAGCTGGCATCCACATGCCATTTGCACTTGATGGATTTCCATTGGGAAAAATGCCACACACACCATTTCCCCATGGAGGTAGTCCGGGTAGTCCAGGAGGATAAGGCCATGGATATGCTACTGACCCCACGCCTACGCCATTGGGACCCACATTGACTATGGGTGCAGTGGTCTTCACATCTCCGACAGCATCTCCACCTGGTTGAACTCGATCACCTTGGACTTTACCTCCAGGAGCTTCCACTGCCGATTGGAACGACGAGTTCGAGCTCTGTTGCCCCAATTTGCGAACTTCTTCTTGGAATTTCGCTTCGGCCTCCTTCAGACATCGCTCCCGAAGACGTTCGACTTGATCGCCGCCATCACGAGGTTGTTGACTTTGTCCTCGAGGATCGCTTGGACGAGCTTGATCATGAAGTTCCCTCAACTTCTCTGCGGACCAGGGATTCAATGGTGAGCTCTTCACAGAACCTTTCGTCTCTTCAAGAACTCGTTCACGACCACCACCGAGTTCCTGGGGAGCAACTCCCCCAGGCCCCTTCACCGATGAACCTCCTTCAGGTAGTTCTTCTCGACGCCCTTGAGGTGCCACCGGCAATTGGTCTGCAGAGCTTCCAGTCCCCCACATACCAGGGTAGGGTTGTTCCAAACCTGCGAGCATCCCCCAAGCCTGTTCTTGCACCGGTTGAAGCAAAGAAGGCATGCCCCCACCGCCATCGTGCCCTCCAACTTGTCCAGGACCGGCTGGTGCAGGTAGAGCTGGTTGCAGCCCACCCACCATAGGCACCTGTGGGAAAGGTGGCAAAGGGGGAACCATCGTCATGAACACCTGCGGTGGGCCTCTAGGCCCCAGTTCACGAAGATCTTCTGGAGCAGGTAGTGCCCTTTGTTCTTCCACCTGTCTTCTCTCCGCCGGCGTGTTTGTCACCGCGGCATAGGATGTTCTCTTCAGGGATGGTGTCATCGTTCTGCTCGGTTCCAAGCTCTGTGCCCTTCGAGGCTGATCCCTCGCTGCTTCTATCATCGCATCCAACTCTTCATCAGCCGTTGGAGTCTTCGATCTCCGTCTTCTCATCGCTGCGGATGTCATGGCTTCACGGGTTCGTTGGGCTCATAACCCATGGGAGTTGCGTCACGTTCGTGTGTGCGGTCCTTTTCTTGAGCCAAACGTTGTGGCGGTTTTTCGCCAGGTTGTTTTGTGGGTCTCACGTGGTCCATGCGTTTCGGCCGACTCACGGTAAAAATTGCCTTGCCAAAGTGGTTTGTGGAACAAAAACTTCCTGGAGGAGGGCGAGCTGAATTGCTTTGATGAGCATCTCCATGATACCCCTGAAACTGATGATGCCAATGCGTCCAGGGTTATACCATATCTCTCCTCCAAACAGGTCACGAGCAATAACAATTCCTGAGCCGCTATCCCGTTGGCCCAATAGCAGTGGAGAGGGTCGATGATGATTTTCTCCACACCCAAAACTGATCTGGCGATGGGACAGCATAAGACGCTTTTGGGATGCAAAATAAAGCCAAATTGTCGCTCCATTTCATCAAACTCACCTCTCGGCAAATCGCGGCCCTCTTGAAGCAAAGATTCATAAGTAGCACTCAACTCCGCAGTGGTGTGAACATGGAAAGCCGACAACTTGGGAGTAGCTATGGTCGCAAAATGGTTGTCTATTTTACCAACTTCTGAAGCTGAGCTGACGCAGTTCATGCATAGGCAACATGGCTTCAATGCCGCTGCTCCTTTTGCCGAAAGCAACCTGCACACTCCTTCGTAGTCGCCAATAAAAGCCTTGAGGCTTAGAACAACTTGCTGCCCTGCAATGTTCAATGCTTTGTTCAGCATTGGATACATGTGCCGTGCTACTTGGGCACACACCGCACTGAAGCCACCATCAACTTGGCTGAGATCATTGTGCGTGATCATGCCAAATGGTAGCCAGGCTTCTACAGACTTCAAGTGGCCGACTTCTGCAATGGCTACATAGAATAACATCGCCTTCTTCGAAGGGGACGTTGCTAAGGTATTGCCTGCAGTTGCTTCATCAGCATTCAATATAATACTCAATTCTGAGCCAGCCCGCACAAAACATTTTTTGTATGAAGGCGAATTGTCCACCACATAGGTCAAAAGCCTGGCCACATCGGCCACCCAGTAGTAGATTGGATCACCTTCTGCAGTGTCAGCGCGAAGCTGAACAAAACATTGTCTAGGAGCCTCCAAGATTTTCTGCACCTTTCTTCTGAAAGCTCCACTGGGTTTTGTGGAGCCAAGACCACCCGCTGCTAATTGTTGTAGCCGGAACACTTGTTGCCCTGAAGCTACAGCCAGCGACTTGGAGAGCCTTGCTTGTTTCGAAGGAGGCCCTTTGCATGATGATGAGGTCATCCATTCCGCTAATGGCAAATGACAAATGATTGTATGTGTTCAGACATGTTTGACGGGAATGAGGTATGTGATGGTATTTGTTGTATGTGTTGTTGTGTGATGTTGTGTGGAGGTTTGATGCATTCTATGGTTGATGTGATTCAAAAGGTTCAAAAAGGAGGTGATGTTCTTGACAGGAATGTGGTGGTCCACTTCCGAATATCTAATTATAGTTCAAAGTTGTGTAGCTTGAAGTGTTTGTAGTAGAAGGTGTATGCAACCATGTTCTACTGTGATACGGAATTGATGCGCTGTTTGTTCAAGCTGTACTAACACGACCTCCGCCTGCGGCAGCGGAGATGCAACCAAAGCCATTGGGGCAGCAGCAGCTGCAATAGCTTCAAGCATGTTTGCTAAAATGTCGGCAACCCATATTGTTTGAAACTTGTTCGAGATAGGCCACCCCACGCTCTATAAACAAAAGGGTCGGGGAATGTTTTGAAAACAAGCAGCACAATAGATTGTCTATATAGATCGGTCTAGCAAAAGTTCCTGGGATTGTCGGGAAAACAAACCGTGTAGACAATGTTTGAGATAGGCGGACCACCGCTCTATCCCAAAAAAGGTCGCAAATAGACAGAAGTCACCCTGCAGAAAACAAACCGTGTAGACAATGTTTGAGGTAGGCGGACCGCCGCAACTAGACAAAAATCAGCCTGCGCCCAATGTTTTTTCCCATGAGAAACGGTTGTGATAGCTACAGATCTTTGCACTGCATGTGGCAAAAAGATGTACAGCCACGGCAAATGAGGCATCCTTAATTGAATTGAAACCTCGAGCCTACAAACTCGAAGCTTACACTAAACGCGTGCAGAAACATCGGAAACATTAGCTCATTGTTTTTTGACCGCCTTCTTTTCCAGCGCGACTGCCTTCAGCACCGAGTTGCATGATTTCACCTTGGCACCAATGACATCCTGGTGAATCGTATCGTAGTCATCTCACTTGGCAAGCCCACCATTGCCCACTGCTTTCATGATCTTATGGGCCTCTTCCAAGGTGTTCTTTGCCCAATCCAAATGCTCGCCCAGGTTTTGGACTGTCATGTCCTCCATGAGATGCCTTACCTTCTCAATGGACTTGTCGGAAGCCTGAAGCCTTTTCAAGAGCGGCTCCACCGAAGAGATGGCTTTGGAAGCATAGGTCACCAAGGTGCGACTATTCTTCTCAGCTATGGCATGCTCTTTCTTCGCTTCTTGCATTTGTTCACGCTTCCTTTTCCTCTCACGTTGTTTATCTGAGAGTTTGTCTTCGCCCGGCGTCACAACCTGCGCAAACTTGACATTAACAAGAGCTGACCTTCTCAAGAACCATCTGTTTAAACATGTGTGTCATCCTGGAGTCATTTGGTTCACCCTTGTGGAAACTGTACCATATAAACATATTTCTTATCTATATAATTGAGCGCCACTCGCGCCATATAGATCATTTATCTGACTCCACCCAACTGAAAAAAGAGTACGTAAACCAGACAGGAAACCACCACTTCATCGTCGGACTCCATGCAGGCCAGGTCCACAAACACGGGGTCTGGCTCCTGTGGTGGCGCTTCGTCCTCCTTCTGTTCCTCGTCCACTTCAGGCTCATTGGTCTTGCCTTTCTTGTTCTTTCCCTTTGCCTTTGCCTTCGGTTTCTCACGCATGTGGTTTGGCATCTTGCTCCGCTGAACCTTCTTGTCAACCTGGTTCAAAAGCTCCTCAATGTCTTGCTCGATGGACTCTCTGCTGAAAGTGTTGATGTCCACCCGGTAAGTATCTCCGAGGATTGGGTGAACTTGTTTGTCAGCAAGGTTCTTGATCTTTTCGGTGTCGTAGCCTCTCAAGCGGTAAGCCTCCAAAGGCTCATACTGGCCTTTCCATCCTGTCCGGGTCTCCTCAATGGATCTCCTTACCAGTGCTTCCTTCAAATCGGTTCTCAACGTTTTGAACCTGAGAGGCCCTGCTTCTTTGCGTGTGAGTACCTGACGGTAAAACTGCACTTGTTCCTCCTCAGTGAGCCTATCCCACACACTTGGAAGCTTCCCAAAATGACGACCAATCATGACATCAGTGGCATGACAACCTTTGCAAAGAAAAGTTTGCCCTTCCCCCTTGGCAATGTACTTCGCCACAGCATTCTCACTGGTAACCTCTAGATGGCACTTCGAACAAAAGTTTCACTGTCCATCACTTCAATGGTAGGAGCAGCTTGGGCCAGGGTGATTTGTTCTTCGGAGGATTCCGGCTGGCGGCTCATGGCGCTAACGATCGTGCTTCTCTTCTTTGTTTCAAAAAGAGCTGGCTGCCAAGTAAAGCAATCATACACCAAGTGAAGCGCATCACAGCTATACAGACACAGCTTTACAGACACATCCAGATACATCCAGATACAATCCTGACACAGCTTTCAAAATGTATCAGGATGGTATCAGGATGTGTCAGGGTACCCTGACACATCCTGATACATCCTGACACCATACTGACACAGTGCGTTATATATGTATGAATGATGATTGTTTGTTGTTCTATGATGGTCATGAATGCCATCCCAACGGCAACTACAGAAACACACAGACACACACACACAATGTGTCTGAACTTTGCTAAGACGGACCACCGCCTAAGCGCAAATTATGTGTTTTACTCAACTTCGAAATTCAAACAACAATCAGTCTGTGAATTAATTAGTTAACTCTTGGAACACGTATATTTTTCCACACACTCACACGGCTGTCAAAATGGTCGTCCCAAGCAGTTGCCTGGGCATGCCTGGGCACAAAAACCTACGGTGACCTAGCCGTGACTAGTGCTGCAACTCGCTCAGGGCTTGGATGCTGGCCTCTTTCTCAGCGCGTTGGTCTTGGGTTTATGCTTCGGCACATTGGGTGCAGCTGCGGGTTTCTTCTTAGCAGCCTGCTTGCCTGCATTCGCCTTGGTCTTTTTCAGCTCGGTATTTTTGTTCTTGCCACCATTGGTCTTGTTGCCAGGTTTTGTCATCTCATTGATCCCAATCTCATCTTCAGAGCTGATGTCACACATTCCAAACAAGGTCCCTGCATTGTCATTCCATTGCTCGATGCTCACGGTATTGACACCAACAATAGCACGAAGTCGATGGTTGCGTTGCTCCGCAGGCAACTCCTTGTCATTCAGCATGGCAGCACGCTTCACCAGGTCAAAAACCTTGATGTCATTGAAATCCCAAACTCCCAGCGACTCACTGGCGAGGCTCTTGACCTCAGCTTCGTGGTCGCTCTTTTGGTGAAATATCAGAAGCATCATGAGGTTCTTGCTGTCTCCCACTTCGACAATTGCTGCAAGGTTGGACGCACCAATGAAAACCTTGTAGTGGATGCCATCGTAGACTTCGTCCCTCGCAAAGCTGAACTTATTGTAGGAACCATGGAAAGCGCTGCAGCTCAAGAAGATCCTGGGTCAGAACTTCATTTGATCAAAAAGTCTGCACACACTGAGGGTAACAAAAGTCAAAAGTGAAATGAACCTGAAAAACATGTATTTGCAAAAAAGGACTGTACATGTATAATCCCATAAATGATGAGGCAATGTTTCTTTGTTCAATGTTGGCATCAAGCTCACGTGGGCCTAATCATACTGGATCACACTGGCGTGAAATGTTGAAAAGAGCTTCATACCACAAACGCGAGACCCTCCCAAAATACTGCAAGAAAGTGGCTCACTCGCATCAAAACGCAAGCGCAGAGCTTGTTTCGGAGGACGCCACCCTTGTCCATCCATACAGCCGACCACTTGGCCAAAGTCAACATTCATGGCCGCTTCAGCCGTGGACAGTCCCCACCTGAACGACATATTGTTTGTCGAGGCTATGCCCCAAAAAACACCCTGGCCTAAGCAAAGCGCCTCAGCTGAGCCAAAATCACCACTAGTAGGTGGGAGGTTGGAGGCCATCACTAGTAGGTTGGAGGCCATTGCTCATAGGTTAGGAGACCACCTCTCTCTCATCTCTTTCAAAGGTGTGTGAAATGATATGACTTTAAGCGGACCACCGCTCAAAGCCCCTGGATACCGTTTCGTGCAAAAGCATTTGTTGTTTTTCTTGGAAAAGGTTTGGTTTGTTTGCGCAACCCCTTTTTAATGTGTGCATTAGTTTTTATTCATTCAACATGACCACGTTTGCAACAAAGATCTTGGTGGCCTGCACCTTTTTCAACCATTCCAGCTGCTGTCAGTTCACTTGCGTGCATTCTTTTTTCGATGCACTCCCATGTGCCTTTCTAGTTGTCTTCTACTGATGCCTAGATTCTCAGCCCACACTGTCATCTCGGCACGGAAAGTGAAATTCCAGCTGGATTAACCACTTTCATCTTTGGTTCATCCTTTGGTTCAGTCTTGCAAGAACCGGCCCTCACTGTTTCAGCTGTCTCCGCGCCCTCACTCACTTGAAAAGGGTCACTCATTGTAGGGCAGTCATACTCCACAGGCACAGCATCAGCTTGAGGTAGACCAGATGGATCGCTGGGGTCTTCGTCTGACGCACCATGTTCTGCTGGCTCTTCAGCCTGACAGTGCCAATAACAACTGGTTACTGACAGCCAGCATCTCCGGGGTGACTCAACGTTTAAACTGTTTTGGTAGAAAGTTGTCACACATAGCAGGCAAACACTTCATTGAAACAAAACATTGATTGAATTGGGGCGGGAAACTTCATCCAGTAGCGTGGAGCTAGCCTCCATTGAAGAAGAATCCACAGCCAAAGCCTTGTCCACACATGTTTTGAACACAGAAGCTGTCCACCAACAAGGTAGCCTGTTTCATGAGGATATTACGGGGCCAACAGCTTGAAAGAGGGGTGCAAAAACAAAAGCAAGCTCTTGCTAACCAACTCGGAAACCTCTTTGCAGTCGTTTTTATCATCATCAACAACGACACCAGCAATCTTGAGCTGCCGGATGTACTTCCTTCGGCTGTTTTTGCACCAGGGCGCCTCCATTGCAAGACTCCAAATCTGAGAACTACATGTGAAACAAAACCTCACATCGTCTCATTCCTTAAAGCTACGCATGTTTGCTGGCCTAGACATGTGGAGACAAAACCTTTGTGAATGCATGAGCCTACTAACTAGAGCACTCCTTGAGCATGAGTGAGCTTTAAAGCCAACAAGTGTCCTACTCCTCACGGACCACCGTTGAGGAGCACTGCCAATCCCATGAACGCTCACAAAACACCATTGCAAAAGGGTGACGCAAACATTGCAGAATGCGTGCAGGAAACCATTTAGACTTCAGTGAGGAGCTCTGCGGAATGCATGCTGGCAGGCAGCAATACTTTTTTTCCCAAGCAGCTGATCTCCAAAGATCTTCCCAAAGTGACCATAGTGATCAAAACACTATTGAAGCACCGTTGCAAACGTTGTTACACAACAAAGATGCTCCAAGCCGTGTTGCAAAAGAATCTACAACACAAAACACCTAAATGCGCCATCCCCTCATAGCCCAACACGAAAGTGTGCAGTACTCCACATACCGACACTTGGAGCATCCTTTGCGGTAGACATTCTTGGTTTAGCCTGGAATCTTGGCCAGCAAGGCCTTTTTCAACTCCTTCTTGGATGGCTTCTGGCAAATCTCCTTGGATCGAACTGAGCTAGCTGAGGCTGGCCGCTTCATACTCACAGGACCCTTGGATTTGGGTGTGGCCACTTTTGTTGGCTTCACCACCGGCTCCATAGCTGACGCTGGCCTCTTCAAAGGTCCCTTTGTGTTTCGATCGCGCGCTGTGCCTGCCCCCTTGGCTGTCAATCGGGCTTGCTTCAACTTCTCCATTGATTCCCTCAAAGTGATGGGCTTCTCATGATTCGCGACTGCATCGTTCTCTAGAACGGCATCCTGTGCTCCAGCCTGCTGCTTCCCAGTTGCCTGTGGCGCTGGCTGCTGGTTCTCCACAGTTGCCTGTGGCACAGGCAAGGATGGTATCTCTTTTGGGCCAACCTCAGGCTGAACCTCTGGAACCGCAGGCAGCTTGGGCGGCGCAGAAGCGGATCTGGGCAAGTCTTGCAAAGCCAGTGGGCCTTCACCACCATTAGCTGGTGGATGCACAGAGTCCGAAGCAAGCTTTTCAAACCTCGCTCTTTCGGCTGCATCATTGTGATATTCAATGGATCAGGTGCGGATTGGTTTTGATGCAAGTTCAAAGATGCTCCCATACCCATGCACAGCACTTGCAACAATTGTACAGCTCCTGGATGCATGCCCATGGTGTTGATAGGCTGCGCTGTCAGCTCCTTCCGTGTCTTGCGAAGCGGGATCGTCTTTGCCAACCTGAGAATGTCCTCAATCGGCCATGGGCAAGTTGGCGGCGTAGTGCCATCTGCAAAAGCAACGTCTTGGACACTCTGAGGCGCCTCTCTCACATTAGCTGGCAACGAAGCGACCAAGTTGGGCAAGCGACCAGTCAAAACCCTTTCGCGAGACACCTTTGCATCCACCTGCGCCTTGACATTGCCTCAACACGCGACAAGACAAAGACAAAAAGGAAACCAAAAGGAAACATAGGAAACCCAAAAGCTGTGGCAAAAAAAATTACGCAAAGGTACACAGCAAAGACCGTAGCTGGTTCGTGTCCTGCTCGAGTCGACTGCGGCGCTCAGGGCCTTTGCGGAGGATCAAGAGAGATACCAGCATGGCCTGCGTCGGCTCCGATGGAGTCCTCATGCCCATCTTGACCAAGGTGGTCAGAATGAGCTCCAGGGCAGCCATCATGTTGAGCTCGCTCTTCTGAAAAGATGCCCACACACCGTCAGGGATATACGCTGGAAACAGTTCCCAGCTTTGCATAGCTTGCCGAGGATTCCCATGCGCCCCGGTACTTGCCATGCTCGCGCGGTGTTCACACCACCAAAA
>CAXAMN010004747.1:0-24987 GCA_963970005.1 Durusdinium trenchii
CCAAGACTCACACGAATAGGCAAGAAAGCTTTCCTTAATTGTGTCATTCTCCAAGAAGTAGTCATCCCGACAGAGCTCAGTGACACAGGCAACCGTGCTTTCTGCGGGTGTGAGCAACTGCAACGATTCACCCCCTGGATTGGAGAGATATTGAATAGTGGGTGCAGGCAGAGCACAATGCTTTCTTCATGTGTGACAAATTTGAAAAACCCCGGTGGGTGGAGCTCCTCTCCGCTGATGGGCCCGATTCGGACGCCTTTGATGAAGAGTTACCCCAAGAGTACTCCTACCATCAAGTCAGTCCATGAGAGGCTCAAGGTGGGTGCCTTAGCATCTGTCTTCAGGAAACATCCCTGGCCCCAGGAACAGTCCATGAGCAAGAGTCAGAAGCTTTTGGCTCAAACAGTAAAAGCAAATAGACGGCCATTCATGGAGCTCGACGACTCATCCAAGCTCAGTACTCTCCCTGAAATGGAGCCGGTCATGGACTGCTCCTTGGTACTGACTACGCTCTCGGGGGTGACTATCAAGGTCTCCCTCAGTGTGGCAAAGTTTGATCGATTTGAGGACCTAGAGGATCAGGTTATGCTGTCTGGCCTCAGTCACTCACCTCAAAGTGTTTGGGTGCTCCATCGACTTTTTGCAAACTGCCACATTCAGACATACCTTGAGGACCCAATCTGGGACAGGCTACAGCAAGGCATGGCACACACCGTTGTCTTTAAGGACAGCAGTGTCACCTTGTCATCACAGGAACAACTCGACGGTTGCCCTATCCATCAAGTTCCGCTTGCCGTTCAGGTCCCGATGAACCCAGAGGAAAGCGTCCCAGAAGGGGCCTTTGCGGGGGTTCCGCGTTTGCGGCATGTCAGTGTTGAGTCAGACATCAGGCTCATTGGAGCAGAGGCCTGGCAAAATTGCCAACAACTTCGCATTGTCAAACTGCCGGCCACAGTGGTAGGCATATCTGATAACGCCTTTCGTGACTGCAAGCAACTAAACAGTGTCTCGGCTCCTGGTTGCCGAGACTTTGGATACAAAGCTTTCGCGGAATGCTGTTCCTTACAATGGGTGTGTGCATCTGAAGGGGTTGCAAATAACGAAGCCAAGTTCGGGCAATACCTCTTTCAAGGGTGCATCAACCTTGCTGCGGTTACTTTGTGTGAGATTCCATCTCCCGAGGGTCAACACTGCAAGCTAGGACCAACGAGCTGGCGCCGGGCTGTCTTAGCTCTACGGGAATTACTGCACTCGCTCTTCCAAAGCATTTTGCTGCTATTGGAGCGCATGGGTGTGATAGTTGCCGTTTGCTTGAGAGTGAGACCTTTGCAACACCACTGTTGAAGAAATTCCGGAATTCACCTTTGTGAACTGCACTAGCCTCAGAGAAGTGCTCCTTCCGACCACTCTCCACACAATCCGAGTTAAAGCCTTCATGAACTGTGCAGCCCTAATGGAGCTTGCAATCCCGCCGTCGCTAAGATACACAGGAAGTGGGGCCTTTTTGGACTGCACTGCCTTGAAGAGGCTCGCCAAGATGCCAGGCAAGCACAAATGGCGAGGAGTCCACGCAGAAGAAAATGCTTTCGCCATTTGTCCTGATATGAGATGGCCACCCTGGCTACATATGATCCCGGACATGGGATATACCTCAGGACTGGGGTGAAGACGAGCCTCTCGGATCACAGCTATCGCAAGCCTATCAACATCCATCATGGGCGCGCGCCTTAGCTCGAGTCCAGAGTAGGCCAGACGCCACAGCAGGCCAAACTCAGGCATAGAGCTGAGGATCACGGCAAAAGCAGCCTTCCTTCAGCTTACCTCTCTACAGGAGGTGTTAACTTCCGCTTTGCGCAACGCTTTGCGCCTTTGCAGGCAGTCCGCACTTTCGAATAAAGTACAAGCAGAGGAAAAGCAACACATTGAAGGACATATGTCCCTGACCAAGGAGGGTAACTTGTCTAGCCCAAGCAACACCGAGAGCGGTCGACAGATGCCAGAGAGCAATAGCAGAGGGCTCTCCAGACCTGCAAAAGCCAGCAATACATTTGCTGCGGGAATGGTGGATAGACACACCGCTAGCAAACTACGGCAAAGGAAATGCGCAAACGCTAAGTAGGACCCCTTTTCGCCATTCGCAATACAGTGAGCCAGTAGGAATGAGAGCCTTAGCTTCTCGTTCCCAACAGGTGGGTGGTAGAGCGTGGCAATGGAGGATGCCCAGGGGGAACCTTAGTTCCCTCTGTTGACGTCCGACATTTCCAATTTTGTACAAAGGGGTACAGATACCATGCTAGCATAGGTCCTATGTTTCACCTGTTTCACACGGGCCCTGCACGCAACAGACCACTTTTCGTTATGCTGCGGCATTTCACAGAGTTAGGGGACACCCCGTTTTGGCACCTCCGGGTGCCGAAGGGTGCTGAGAAGACCTCCCTTGGGGAGGGGTTGCCTTTCGCACCCTTATCTGCAGGCTTTCGTCGTTCGCTATGACCGCTACCTTCTATATCACCAACTAGGATGCCACTGGACTTGCGAGTGCAACCAGTTGAATGGGTTGTGCCACAAGAAAGGCTTTTTCCACGGCATGAAGCATAGCAGCCATTGATCCTTTTAACATGGATACAATTGACGAAGGAGCTTTGCCTTGCTCCTGACCTGCATCGTGACCAGGTTTTTGCCACACTATATAGTGGCCGCTGGTCACTAGTAATTGGAATGTAAAGTCCATTTGAAGACTTTGGATGTTTTGCTAGAGCATAAACCCGCGCTGCCAAGCTCTTCGTTCGCGAATTCAGGCCCTTTGATAGAGAATAGTTTTCGTTTCACCTGTTTCACCTTAGTACAGAGGAAAGACTACAAGATGGTGGAGACTCGGCCTGTTGGCTCCGGTTTGGTTTGTTTGGTTTGTTGTTGGGTTGCTTTTGTCCTTTTCTCCACCATCTGATTGTTTTTCCTTTCCTTCAATGATGACCTGGGCACCATGCCCACACGGCGTCCGTACTCGTGGAAAAAAGCTCACCCTAACCATTGCATTACTTACACTTCCTGGAATTGACAATGCGTAGAGCGTGCAGCTCTTTGGGCTGAACCTGAGAAATGCTCCTCCTGGTTGTCTCAATTGGGGCACCCCACTCTGTATATTTATCGATGCATTCTGTGGGTTTTGGATGGTTACATCATGACACGGACTAATACATGCGTCCACAGCAGCGCAGCTTCGTCCATTCAGGCAGGTCTGCACGCGTTACACACTGCGCCAGGCAGGAACTCAGGTTTCCACCTGGAGTGCAGTATGCTTGGTTTGTACGTTGTTTGGCAAGACGAAATGCCTTATTGTTGTTCTCTATCTACTTCAGGGAGTGACAAGCATGACAAAGCCCCCCTAGCCTAAGCTTTGCACTGCTCGCACATCCTGAATTTGCGCAATAACACAAAAACCAGAACAGATACAAAAGGTTAAGATCTGATACATGCTCTTGGAGAGAAGAATATCAAGAGTCTGGGCGCGCGCCTTAGCTCGAGTCCAGAGTAGGCCAGAAGCCACAGCAGGCCAAATACCATGAGTAGAGCTGAGGATTACGGCAAAAGAAGCCTTCCTGCAGCGTACCTCTCTACAGGAGGTTTCTACTCCCACTTTACATGGCGCTTTGCGCTTTTACAGGCAGTACGCACTTTCGAGCAAAGTACCAGCAAAGAAAAAGCAACACACGGCGAAGGACATATGTTCTTGACAAAGGTGGGTAACTCGTCTAGTCCAAGCAGCGCAGAGAGTGGTCGGCAGATGCCAGTGATCAATGGAGAAGACTTTCCATAATGCAAAGACCAGCAAAGCTTTCGCAGCGGGAATGGTGGATAGGCGCACCGCCAGCAAGCTACGGCAAGGGAAAGGCGCAAACACTAAGTAGGATCGTCAACCTCTTTTCGCCATTCGCAATACAGTGAGCCAGTAGGAATGAGAGCCTTAGCTCCTCGTTCCCAACAGGCGGGTGGTAGAGAGTGGCAATGGAGGATGCCCAGGGGGAACCTTAGTTTCCTCTGTTGATGTCCGACATTTCCAATTTTGTACAAAGAGGTACAGATACCATGCTAGGATAGGTTCAACGTTTCACCTGTTTCACAGGGGCCTTGCACGCAACAGACCACTTTTTGCAATGACGCAGCACTTCACGGAGTTGGGGGACGCCCCGTTTTTGGCACCTCTGGGTGCCGAAAGGTGCTGAGATGACCTCCCTTCGGGGGGGTGTGCCTTTCGCACCCTTACCTGCAGGCTTTCGTAGTTTGCTATGGCGCTACTGTCTGAACACCACCAACTGATATGCCTCTGGACTTGTAAGTGCAATCAGTTGAATGGGTTGTGCTACAAGAAAGGTTTTTTCCACGGCATGAAGCATAGCAACCACTGATCCACTTTGACAAGGATACAACCGACGTTGGAGCATAGCTATGCTCGAGACCTGCATCGTGACCATGTTTTTGCCACACCGTGCAGTGGCCGCTGGTTACTGGTAATTGAGAAGCGAAGTCCATTTGTAGACTTTTTGTAAACTTTGCTTGGGTTGTCTTTGTCCTTTTCTCCACCATCTGATTGTTTTTCCCTTCCTTCAATGATGACCTGGGCACCATGCCCACACGGCGTCCGTACTCGTGGAAAAAAACATGCTCTTGGAGAGAAGACTACCTTAGACGAACTCTTGTGCGAAAGGCTAGTTCGAAAGAACTGCCGAATCTTGATAAGCACAAACAAGGACAGACAAGGATGAGCCCTTTTGGCGTAACTGGCAAATTTAACTTCGTGCGGAAGACCAAGTAAAAACTTTGACGCGACGGGCTTGGAGCCTACCGGCGGCGAATGAATGGCCTCAAGGGTCTTTGACATGAGGGCGCACTCTCAACACTCGCATGCCTGGCCACAAAATCCTGGTATGAACACAAGAAGCGTTGAGCATGACATGGCTCTCCCTAACCATTGCATTCTTACACCTGCTGAAGTTGACGTGCGTAGAGCGTGCAGTGCATTGCGCTGAAACTGAGAAGTGCTCCTCCTGGTTGTCTCAATTGGGGCACCACACTCTTTATATTTACCAATGCAATCTGTCTGTTTTGGATGGTTACATCATGACACGGACTAATACATGCGTCCACAGCAGCGCAGCTTCGTCCATTCAGGCAACTAAGGTTCCCACCTGGAGTGCCGTATGCTTGGTTTGTACTTTGTTTGTCAAGACGAAGTGCCTTATTGCTCTCTGTCTGCTTGGAATACAGGGAGTGACAAGCATGACATAGCCCCCCTAGCCCAAGCTTTGTGCTACTTGCACATCCTGAATTTGCGCAATGACAGAAAACCAGAACAGAGACAAAAAGTTAAGATCTGATACTTGCTCTTGGAGAGAAGGCTACCTTAGACGAACGCTTGTGCAAATGGTTTGTTCAAAAGAACTGCCGAATCTTGTCAAGCAGAGACAAGGACAGACAAGGATGAGCCCTCTTGGCGTATCTGGCAAACTTAACTTCGTGCGGAAGGGTCAAGTAAAAATTTGAACGCGCCTGGCTGGAGCCCACCGGCGACGAATGAATGGCCTCAAGGGCCTTTGACATGAGGGCGCACACTCAACACTCGCATGTCTGGCCACAAAATCCTGGTATGAACACAGGAAGCGTTGGCAGTTCATTGGGCTGAAACTGAGAAATGCTCCTCCTGGTTATCTCAGTTGGAGCACCACACTCTTTAAATTTACCAATGCAAGCAGTGGGTTCTGGATGGTTACATCATGACACGGACTAATACATGCGTCCACAGCAGCGCATGAAGGACTTTGAGCCCACTGGTGGCGAATGAGTGGCCGCAAGGGCCTTGACGTGCCTTGGCGTGAGAAATGTTGAGTCCACTTGTGGCAGATGAATGGCCTCAAGGGCCTTCACATCAGGGATCTTGACGCGAGCCCACCGGCGGCGAATGAATGGCCTCAAGGGCCTTTGACATGAGGGATCTTGACGTGAAGGGCTTTGAGCTGACGTGAAGGGCTTTAAGCCCACTGGTGGCGAATGAATGGTCTCAAGGGCTTTGACACAAGGAATTTAGACGTGAAGGGCTTTGAGCCCACTGGTGGCGAATGAATGGCCTCAAGGGCCTTGACATGAGGGATTTAGACGTGAAGGGCTTTGAGCCCACTGGTGGCGAATGACTGGCCTCAAGGGCCTTGGCGTGAAGGTTCTTGACGTGAAGGGCTTTCAGCCCACTGGTGGCGAAAGAATGGCCTCAAGGGCCTTGACATGAGGGATTTAGACGTGAAGGGCTTTGAGCCCGCTGGTGGCGAATGAATGGCCTCAAGGGTCTTGGCATGAGGGTACTTGACGTGAAGGACTTTGAGCCCACTGGTGGCGAATGAATGGCCTCAAGGGCCTTGGCACGTGAAGGGCTTTAAGCCCACTGGCGAATGGCCTCAAGGGCCTTGACGTGAAGGGCTTTGAGCCCACTGGCGAAAGAAAGGCCGCATCGAATGAATGGCCTCACGGGCCTTGACACAAGAGACCTTGACACAGGCCCGCCTGGCAGCAATCCATCCTGATGGATGCCCCGTTGAAGCCAAAAGGACAAGAGTGTCCACTTTCAGCACTGAAGGGAGCTGGAACAAGGAGTCGTAGAACTTGCTGGGCCTTGCAAATGGGAAGATCTCGCAAATGAAGTCCCGCTTCTCACTGTCCAATGGCTCCTCAAGCTCCTCCTCTGCAGCACCCTCGTCCACTGCGTCGCACACGGCGTCAAGGAGGTCGTCGCAATCAGGCCCAGGCTCCAAGTCATCAGGGTGAATTTCCTCTGCAAAACGCATCGCTGAAAAAGTCAACCTTGGCTTAGTTGCCAATAAAGGCTGCTAAGGCCAACTAAAACAAAGCGCAAACTGCTTTGAAGAAAACAAACACTGTCTTGACGCGCTCCATTCTTCTCATTCAAGCCCTCGATCTCCGTCTTGCCTCGGAGCGGACATGAGCGGCTCAAGCAACGAAGCCTGGCTTGCTCCAGAGACTGCGCACGACCTCCGAGCAAGCAGCTTTGATGCTTCAACCCAAACCCAAACAAACAAAACGCGGCCCAAGACTGAACGCTTGAAGTGGCCGACACTTCTACAGTGCTAACCAGCGTGGTGCGTCGAACCCTATGACCAACGCACAGCGTAGATGATCAAGCTTTGGAAAAATGTTTGGATTAGACCCATACTTTCAGCCCAAGCACACTTGAGGATTTCCAAGCTGTGCGGCATCTCGGACCTGGGAGCCCCTTTTCAAGCTCAAGATAAATCAGGAAGCCTGGCTTGCGGCTCCAAGTTTGCATCTGGCCAGCAGTGAGCAATAGCACCCAAGGGCGCGCCTGCCACAGGGCTTAGACGGCCAGAATCATGGGCAACTTCGTTGTTTCTTACTTGATGGCTAAAAACCTGAAAATTGCATGATGGCAGAGATAGATTTAGGTACCCCTGGCCTTGGGATACTGCTTCTTCAACACCGTCTTCACGTGGTGAACCAAGTCTATTCTCGATCCGCACATCACCATGATGCAAGCTGAAGACAGAGTGAAACAATATCGTTGGCACAAGAAGCGATGGAGTGAGGTCAGATGTGCTTCCGTGGGGCCGGGACTGACCCAAAATCCATCATGTAACCAGATGACCGTGCGAGCCGCCAACAGCTGCAAACTGTTGATCTGTCCCAAACTGAGGATCACGGAGTAAGAAGCCTTCCTCAAGTGTACCTCTCCACAGGAGGTTTCCACCCCACCATCCCTGCTTTACATGGCGCGATGCGCTTTTGCAGGTTGCACGCAACTTCGAGCAACATGCAAGCAAGGAAAAAGTAAAACATGGCGAGGGACATATGCCCGACCCAATGCCTTTGACAAATGTGAGCAACTCGATCAGCCCGAATGGCGCCGAGTTTTGCCGGCCGATGCCAATGATTTATGGAGAGAAGACTTTCTAGAACTTGCACCAAAGGCCAGCAATGCTTTCGCGGCGGGAATGGTGCATAAGCACTCCGCCAGGAAGCTACGTCAAGTGAAATGTGCAAACATTGAGTGGGGTCGCCAACTTCTTTTCGCCATTTACGATACAGTGAGCCAACAGGAATGGAGCCTTAGCTCCTCGTACCCAACAGGCGGGTGGTAGAGAGTGGCAATGGAGGATGTCTGATGTCCGACATTACCAATTTTGTACAAAGAGGTACATATACCATGCTAGGATAGGTCCACGGTCTCACCTGTTTCACACGGGCCTTGCACGCAACAGAACAATGCTTTTGCAATGACGCAGCGCTTCTCAAAGTTAGGGCACACCCCGTTTTGGCACCTGTGTGTGCCGAAGGGTGCCGAGATGACCTCCCTTCGGGGGGGTGAGACTTTCGCACCCTCACCTGCAGGCTTTCGTCGTTTGCTATGGCCGCCACTGCCTGAACACTACCAACTACTATGCCTCTTGACTTGTATGTGCAACCAGTTGCAAGGGTTGTGCTACAAGAAAGGATTTTTCCACGGCATGATCAGCATAGCAACCACTGATCCAAATAGGCGAGGATCAGACCTGCGTTAGAGCATACCAATGCCCGGGACTTGCATTGTGACCAGGTTTTTGCCACTCTGTGCAGTGGCCGCTGGTCACTGGTAATAGAGATGTGAAGTCCATTTGACGATTTCGTTGAGATTTCGCTAGAGCACAAACCTTCGCTGCCATGCTCTTCTTTCGTGAATTCAGGCCCATAGATAGTCAGCAGTCAGCGTCTCACTTGTTTCACTCTAGTACAGAGGAAATACTACTTGATGGTGGAGTCTCGGCCTGTGGGCTGTGGTTGGTTTTGTTTTGTTTGTTGTTGGGTTGTCTTTGTCCTTTTCTCCACCATCTGACTGTATTTCCCTCTTCCTTCAATGATGACCTGGGCACCATGCCCACACGGCGTCCGTACTCGTGGAAAAAAACATCATGTAACCAGATGACCGAGCGAAACCCAAGCAGTGGTTGCAAAAAGCTGTAGGCCGCCCACGTTAACTGCTCTTCTAGCTGTTCAAAAAAGCGGAAGGCCGCATGTAGTTCATACGCGAAGCGCGTTGCTTGTACAAGTTGCTGGTTACCAAGGTGCGGGAGTTGGCGCTGGAGATAAGAGACAGCTTCTTGGGGTGTGCCACTATTTATGATGACCAATGGCCACGTTTTTACCAATGCGACGTGTATGGCAGAGGCTTCATCTGTGACTGGCCCAAGAGAGCTCATCCGGGAGCCCTGTCAGAGGCGGGGCAAGAACGGACACCGTGGCTCACCCGGTGGGCACGTGTCACTTTTGAGCAGTGTTTATCTGTCCTGCCCCACTAAGAGGGTACCTGCAAAGCCCTGTCTTTACCGGGCGAGCACTTGTTTCAGGCAAGCCGTATCCTTCCTAATCGCATGCGTCCTGCCATTTTTCAGGCGTTTGGGAAAGCCAAGAATGATGCTCCTAAGGTTCTTCATCGCTTGGCGCAAATAGGGTGGGAAACATTGCCCAGTGCACTCCTAGGGATGCCACACCTCCCATCTGCGTGGGCGGTCGATACTTGGAAGCCGATAGGAGGTTGCTCTTTCACAGGGAGTCCGACTGCCTTGACAGGCAGCAGTGCCTTTCGCTTCTGCCTTCTGATGCAGTGGCGCCCAAGAGCAATCGATCCCCAACACACACCCCTGGGGAGAGGTAGTCCACCGGACCCTAATTTGGAGCCAGTCGACGCAGCAAGGGAAACTAACTCCAAACTCCTAGTCAGACAGCTCCTGCATGCTGCGACAGACCAGAGCTCCCAAGAGTGTGGGTCACCAGCAGCAAGTCGATTGAGTCCCATCTGTTCGGACCCTCAAAAGATCGCTCCGTACATGTTTGTTCCGTGGAGCAAGGTTGCCGACCAGGTCAACATTCCGGGAGTGCAAGCTGCACCGTTGCCTAACCTGTGTAATGGTGTCTTGCATGCAATCGGTCTCCTCCCGGAATCCCAACAGAAGGAGTTCCACGCAGCTTTTGCAGAAGTAATCACGTCCATTCCCACATCGCCGGAACCGCTCGAGACCCTGGCACTCTTGATTCTGAAAGTTGTTACAAGCTGCACAGATACGACCCGCCATGGGCTTCGGTCCTCAAACATATGGCGGACCACCATGGAGGTGCATCGTTCCGCCGTGAGGTCTCGTTGTTCGATGTACTCTCCTTCACGTGCTTGACACACTCCTCCTGTCCAACAACACCGAAGTCAAGACCATGAGCAAGATGAAGTTTTGTCCCGCATGCGTGAGGGTTCCGGATCACAGATCAGGCCTGTTCGGAGCATATCACAGCCCGCTAAGGCTCGTTCGTACTCTTTGATACAAGTTTTCGTCGTGCCTTGCTCCAAGCTGTAGCTCCTCACCTGTGCATTCAGCCTTGCTCATTCATTGATGGTGATGCACTGCACTGCTATTGCGATTCCGGATAGACAGTATGTATGAAATTGCTCTATGATGGACATTCTGAACTGAGTGCAGCCAGAAACACTAATTCATTGCCCCGTTTCACTCTATTACCTGGTCTTCGGATCATCATCTTTTGCGGCTCACAACTTGAGCGGACATGAGCCTGCCCCGTTCTGGTTTGGTGTTTGGTGCTGTTTGCTTGTTTTGGGGCGTGTTGTGTTTTGTTTGGGGGGCTTTGGTTGGTGTGTCTCTCAGGGTCAGGCTCGTATCTACTCACCCCATTTATTGAATTCATTTCAGGTGACTTGTGCCTTTCGGCACACACAGCGTCCTTACCCGTGCAAAAAAAGAAACTATCAATAGAGTCGAACGGGACTCGCAGGGCTTTGGCTTCGCCTTGCATTTGCCCTTTATGTTCAGCTTTCTCTAGGCATGGGCTCACGACGAGTGTAAAACTGTTACAGTCTCGCAAGGTGTGCCAAATCGGATCAACCAATTTCTGTTGTGAGTTGCGGCAGACAAAGTCTAGCTCACACCCGAAGGTGCTACTTTCACCTATTTCGGGAAGTTGTTCCAGCATTTCCTTGCCTCCGGTGACGGCATTG
Source organism: Durusdinium trenchii (assembly GCA_963970005.1). Taxonomy (NCBI): domain Eukaryota; class Dinophyceae; order Suessiales; family Symbiodiniaceae; genus Durusdinium; species Durusdinium trenchii. The sequence continues at coordinate 11,057 of CAXAMN010004747.1, forward strand.
CTCCGCGACCTTGTGTGCGATTTGGACCCGGAACCTTGCCGCCAAATGCCAAAGTTCAGTGGAGAGAAGATTTCAGAGAAGCGATACCCTACACCTTGGAATGCCTGGTCACAAATGGTTGGGGTGACTCCTCTCTCCCACTCCATGAATGCTTGCCGTCGAGGCAGAGTCCAAACAGAGTCACTATTCCGCCTCCATCACCTACGATTTTGTGAGCCTACCGGGATGAGAGCCTTGACGGAGACCTCCGCGCTGCCCGAAAAACTCCGGGTAGCAACCTTAGCTCCTTGTCCCTGGCAGGCAGGTGGTAGCGAATGGTGATGGAAGGAGCCCAGGGATAACATTAGTTACTCTCTGCGGCTGCCAGACCATGGCGCAAGAACCATGCTAGGACAGGTCTTCTGTTTCACCCGTCTCACATGGGCCTTGCATGTATCAGTATGGTGCCTCTTCGTGGGCGCCAGTCATATTGTCGGTCGCTGGCTCAAATATCCTACCAAAGCACCTCACCGAGATCAGTGCTGAGGCTTTTGAAGCCTGTGTCTCGCTGTGTACGGTAGCGCTTCCACGGCAACTTCACAGCATTGGACACAGAGCCTTTGCGGGGTGTAGTAATCTAGTATGCCTCACATATCGCAGCACCCAGGCCGGCCGACGCCGCCTACAAGTTGCTACCAGTGCCTTTGAAGGGTGTCAGGCGCTAACCGTTCCCGGAGGAATCTGCTATTTATCGGTAAGAGGTAGTCAAGACACCCTTAAGTGCACACTCCAGGAGTGTTGAGAAGGAGACACAGCACAGTGGCGCTAGGAGAAAACATCCTGATGGCTGCCCGTGCAGTTGTCTCCCCCCAACCTGGTAAACTGTGATAGCTACCAGTAGCAACAGTCAGGAAATTGTGAAACGATTGTAACTGTGACACGCTGCGAAACCTTTAGGCTCGAAGACAGGGGCACACCGCTGGCCAGTGGGTTGCTCGACATGCTCGCTGATCACATCTCAGTGTCTAGCTCGCAATGGAGTGAAGAAAGGTCAATGATCATACATCTGATCTACCACACTAGCGGGAGAGGAAGCCCAACTGACTATCGAGCTCCAGGAATTTGACCGCCTCCAGGAATTTGAAAGTGCAGTTTTGAGCACAATTTGGAGAATGTCTCCAACAACCCCTATGTCATTGTTAGCGCCCATGAAGGACAATATACAGCAAGACATGACCCCCCACTTCCGGATAATGCAAGCTTTGGCCAGGTGATCTCTTTCGCCTCCTTCTATCAGACTAGTTTTCGGATCGAACTCCCACTCTGGCATGAAGTCGAAGAGGGGATTACCCACCCAGGACAAGAGACTCCGGAAGTAGCACTGCCAGTGCTAGCCAAACTGACAGAGTCCTGCCTGCCAGTTTCCCTGGAGGACAATGCAAGGTCATGTCGCTTCGTCATTGCCGCTCCCCATTGCCATTTTGGAGCCGCTGTCATGGAGCGCACCCTTGTCACCTCCTCCCCCTGGGGGGGGGGGAGGGCGAGGTGGGGTGACTGCTTGTCTTGGTTCATCCCGTCCTATGTCCTCTGCAGGTCATTGCTTTCGTAAGCTTGACAACCAACTCCCCTGAGCATCCGGATATCAGTTTAGCCATTAGCCATTAGTGCAGAGCTATCAGTGCTCAATCTATGTACGCCTTGCCAACCTTCCTTGGGATTTTGAACATGGTGAGTCTCAAACTGCAGCGATCATTCCCTTTTTCTGTGGGGAGTGCAGAAGTATATATAACTAATGCTTGCAGGAAGAAAACCTCTCCCTGCTGTTGGTGCACTGTGCCTTACTGATCTGACTTGTTTGACACAAATTACATCCTACAGAGGCAATTTCGTACCCCTGGACATGAGTGACGATTCGCCTCTCTACAGTGCTCCGATGCCAAAGTTCCACACTGCTGCACACATTTGAACAGCCAGGCAGACTCGTCCGCAATAAATATTGCATGAGAACTCATTGCCCGCCAAAAGGAAGTTTGCCACTTCTTGATCAGCACGAACTGAGCGCAGGCTGACTCGTGAATTCATTGCCCCGTTTCACCTTTATTTGAAGATAGTCGGTTCTGCCCTGACAGTACAGATGAAATACGAGCTTGGCCTGTTTTGGTGTTTTTGTGGTGTTTGGTTGTTGGTTGTTTGTTTTGTTTTTTGCTCTGGTGCCTGACTCGTATCTCCTTAGTATCCCTATTTAATTCAATCAAGGTGACTTGTGCCTCTCGGCACACACAGCGCCTCTACCCGTGCAAAAAAAATTGCGAATACACATCTTGCCCCTGCCTCAAACCCATGCAAGGGGGTTAGATTGGCCTCCCTGTGCCATCTCCAAAATGTCTGACTATGACGAGCACTAATCAAGCACTGAGCAGTTTGTTGAGGGACAAGAAGTACTGAGAGTTTTGCGGAATTCAACGCCCCTGTTTCACCTTCTCTCTCGCGGCTTACACGGCCACATGAGTTGCGCAACAGGTTGCTTCCCTCCCTTTTGGTGTTTTTGGTGTTTTTGGTTTTGGGTTGGTTGGTGTTTGGGTGTTTTGTTCTTCTGTTTGGTTTGCAACCTGTATAGTAACTCCTCCTTAACTCGACCAAGGTGACTTGTGCAGAACCTGCACACATAGCGCCTCGACTCGTGCAAAAAAAGAGGTTGAGAATGGTGTTCCGACCTTTCTTGGTTGTCGGAATTGGTACTGCTCATCCATGCCATGCAACACTGTGTTCTGAGCGATGAAGCCTCATTTGAAGTAAGGAACTTCGGCTGCAAAGCTTGAAAACTCATTGCACATTATCGCAGGAAGGGCCCAACAGATTTCGGGAGCGGTATTCAAATCCCACAGCCTCATTGAAAAGAAAAGGCTCATCTGATGGTGAAGTACTGAGTGCAAAGGCTGCTGAATTCATTGCCCCTTTGTTTCACCGAGTTTCACTTTTGTCTACTGGTTTACGCAGCCAACTTGAGGTACGAACCTTGCTCCCTTTTGGTGTTTTGGGTTTGTTGGTTTGGGTTTTGTTGTTCTGGTTTCGGTTTGCCGCTTGGTTCGTATCTCTCTCTTTTACTAGCCTAAGGTGACTTGTGCATCCTCTGCACACACAGCGCCTCGACCCGTGCAAAAAAAATTGCAGCAAGTGCCGCGTGCCATGGCGCAAAGTTCAGTCGACGTGCCCAGTGGCCAAACCATTTGTCCTTTTGCTGACTCGCCACACATTACACAAGAAGGATTTACCCTCCATGGCTCCAACCCAGAGAGCCGAGCAAGGGTCTATCGCCTTCTTTTACAAAGAGAAACTGTGAGCAACGTGGCGCATGGTGTCATGAACCAATTGACCTGGGCATATGACTCTGGGAACCCTATACAAGTCTTCAACTTCAACTCCTTAGGCCACCTTGAGCACCGCCCCTTTCTACCCCCTGCCAAGCGCAAGGCCGCAATGTGGCTCACAGCAGCCTGACTCACAACCTGTGCATCGACCGCCACCGGCATTCCAGGTCTTCCACCCGCCCCCAGCAGGGCAACCAGGCGTTTACGCTTCTCAGGCTTCACTGGCGAATCAAAGCGTTCAGGAGCAAATGGCAGTCTCGCCTAGTGAGGAGTTACATCAGCGCCAGTTGCCCTTTGTAAGCCTGGCAAGGGATGCGTTGAGGCGGGTCTCCTTTATAAAGGAAGCAGCATGGCAAATATTTGATCTCCTGCAAACCCATCCTCCCACATATGATGAAGCTGCCCATCAAAAAAGGGCTCGAGCCTGTCATGCTGTTTATCAAGAAATGGTAGAACTCGAGGAGGCTTTCGAGCGAGCTCTCTAACAGAGACAACCTTCCTCCAATTCGGATGTCGGGAACCTACTGACAGTGTGCACGAAGAGATAAGACGTGGACAGAAAGATCTCTTCGATCATAGATCCATATGTCACACGTACGGTCGTCAACAATGCTCCAGTGTAATCAATTGGGCCTTTCAACCAGAGTTCTAAAGGACGCTGTTCTGCTATCATGTTTCCTTAGAGGCTTTTGAGAGCCCTGCGTTTCGGCAAGGAAGCTGGACGCTTCCGTGTGAGAACGCCTCAACCACCATGCAAGCTACCAGGAAGCAAACCAACACATTAAAAAACTACAGGCAAGTAAGGTGGGGCGCAGCGTAGCGACTTGGCTTCCCCAGCAAGTACGGGTGGGAAGAAAACCGACATTGTCCCAGAGTCACGCTTCCTTAAAAACATCGGATAGAGTCGAAACAAATTGGACAACTTTGACGTGAAGGGCTTTGAGCGAACTGGCGGCGAAATATGGTCTCAAGGGCCTTGACGTGAGGAATCCAAAGGCGAAGGGCTTTGAGCCCCCTGACGAATGAACGAATGAAAGGCCCCAAGGGCCTTGCCGTGAGGGATCTTGACGTGAAGGGCTTTGAGCGCACTGGTGACGGAGGTCGACTTTGCCAGAAAGCGAAAATCTAAAGCGCGAGTCCATCATCTGGTTCTGAGAATCTGGAGCAATGTTCTTCTTGCAGCAAGCATCTGTGCTGATGCAAAACCAACTTTTCAGCCGACGAAACAAATATCGGCGCAGCAGAACTATTCAGGACGTCGCTAGATGCTTGTGTTCTCGGCAATGGAATCAAAAAAGGGTGACCCCTCAAACCAAATCAATTGCGTGGAGGATTTTTGCTTCGTGGCTGAGAGCCATGCTGGAGCCAGAAGTGGGAGGGTGATCCTCTAGCTTGGTCGAGAGCTCCACCGATTTGCACCACGATCCAAAAAGAACTTTGGCAGTCTTGTTTGTTGAAAGCATGTTCATCATGTTTGCGCCCTTGGATTGTGACCTTGGCTTGAGGCATGACCTTGGATTGTGGAATGAACATGATATGTCAGGTTGGAACCATGAGGATACCCCCATAATGGTCGACCAGGACGTCGATCTGAAGGTGCCTCCGAAGGGACGGCAAGGTGCCACAGTTTGCTTTCGACTGCAAAACTTTGTGCGGGCAAATAAAAAAGACGTGGCAGGTGAGCTTTCACATTGATCATATTGCTGCTGCCTTTGCATTGTCATGTGGTAAGAATTGTTTGGCCGGAAAGCACTTGAGATGGTTTCAGTCTGTGCGTCGGGCCATTCAGTGGATGAGGTGGTGTTGTTGATGGACTTCGCGTTTTTAGTTTTGAAACAACTCCGGTTTAGGTGGGGTGACTGATCTTTTCACAGAAGAATTCTTGGGCAAGGCTGGTTTGGCAAAATTTTTGGAGGTTTTCTGCTCATGTTCTTTTTCTTTTGGGGAACACCGCTGTTCATTTTGAAGGTTATGGTGGCTCCATGAACTTCAAACATTTTGTTTGCGTCGCCTGCGACCTGTTGATAGCGGAAGGGAAACACACCGTCCAGGTGAATAGTGTGCTTTTCCAGTGTAGTAAGGGTTGCACGGTTCTCTTTGTTGCTTTAATTCTCCAAAACCACTCCCACGGATAAGGACAAATGAAATGAACTTGCATGAAAAATGGAATCGTCAGACTATTTTAACAAAAAATATTTTTGGACCCTTGATATAGTTTCATGAGGACATGCCGTGCTTTTGGTTCACAACCGACCCGATTCCGAGCCTGCAGTCAGCAGACTGGCAGAATCAAGCGTTGAAGAAACCGCACTGGAGTTTCAAGTGCAGGATGACTTTATGTGTTCGGAACATTGAATCACATATTTTAACAGTCAAGCCTGACTTGCTCATTCACTACACGTTGCCAACCTTTTCCAAGTGACACGTAGCAAACAGAATCTTTCAAATTGTTTGGGAGTGTTTCGCGTTTAGTTTTGGTGGAGGATCACCCCACAGTTTAACGCCACAGCCGCAAGCTGTCGCCATGAATCCTATCCATCTCTTGCTGCAACAGCAGTTGGGTGTTTTGGCAAAAGCTGAATCAGCTGCTGACCCCATCCGCAAAGTTGTGTTTTTTCGGCCATCGCTACTAGGTTGGAGGCCATTGCTCATTGCTAGTAGGTTGGGGCTTTGCATGTTTGTAGATGATCGTACAGCAACATGCGCATCATGGAAACCAAAATTGGTTTGAGGGTATTGGACTTGAGCGCAGTCCAAGCATGTTTCGCTGATTTTTTGTTGACACAGTTTTTCTAGAAGTGCTTGACCTCAGAGCCAGACGTCTGAAAGTTACGTTCAAGTTTGTTGGTGACGGAGTGAATGAGGGGCCAAGTGGCCAAGTACTGCAACAATGTTGTTGATCAATTCCACAGTTTTGACCTGGCAAGAGCTTGCATGGCATTGGTGTCAGTCAATTACCTTTACAGTCGGTTTATTAAGACATTTAGGTTTTGAGGTTCTTAACAGATTCTCGTGAACACACTGTCATGGATTGAATGATCCGCTCATGGATTTGTCGCAATTTCTGGAGGGAGTTCACACTTTCTTCTACATGAGCAGTGTTGAGAACCGGTGGCACAGCATGAGTTGTAAGCGTTTGTATGCGTTTGTCATATTGATGAGGAACTGAACATGTGGCCTTGAGAATGAGAGTGGGGTTCCTTCCCAAGAATGAGAGGTTGGATCAATGGTTGAGGGATGCTTGAATCTCCTGCGCTGTGGACTTTTCGAGCAGAGGCAAAACCAAAGTTGTTCACCTATGGCCGTGCGCCACGGGTGTCTAGTTTTGATCCGCACTTGTGAGGTGGGCTTCCGGCAGCGGTGCCTGATGGCATGTGACCCAGATGCATCCGGTCTTGGAGGTGTTGGCGATAGTGTTGCCAAGGGGATCTGACACAAAGTCTATTCGATCTTTGAATGAGTTGGCGTGAGATATTCAGCGTTGGGGTGGTTTCAAGAGATTCATCTCCCCGAAATTTTTGTGGATCAAAAGGTGAAGATCTCCCCACAAAAGAAGCACGTCATAAATCCGTACTGTGGTGGACGGTTTGATGTTGGCAACCTTGGAGCAGTGGACTTGGCTTTGCAATGTCTACTCATTTCCGTTCCTGTAGAGGGTGTGGACACAGGCCAAGGTGGACAGGCTCTGGAAAGAGGCCCGAGGATGTAGATTCAACCAACTGGGAGCTGAATTGAAGTCCAAGTTCATGTTTTTTTTGTAAAAAACTGCATTTTGAAAGGTTCTTGTTCTTCCCACATCTTTCCTTCCAGGACCCCAAGAGATGTTGTGCATTGAGGCGCCCTGGTGTGTCCCAGTCCCGGCCCTCTAAGAACCACTCTGTGGTATTGTTCCAGTGTGTTGTGACAAGCCAGGAGCGGTAGAGTTTTGACCTGAAACATGCCATAGCCAAGCTGTGTTCTCTTTTACAAGGTGCGCCAAAGTTTGTTCTGCATTGATGTACAATTGACAGAGTTGTAAGCTTCGCAGGTCTGATCCTTTTCAAGCAATTATGATTATCACAGGGTCCAGGGTCCGGAAATGCACATCATCGCACGACTCTGCGTGGACTGCCTGGGCGTCGGAATCTCAGGAATACCATGTTTTTCAATCAATATATGGCGCAGATGCAGGCGACTTGACGTTTCAGCAACATTTTTAGTATGCTGTTTGCAGTGACGCGGCCTCCAGCGGTGAACTTGGACATCCCCAAGTCTCGACCCACACTCTTTAAATCCCATGGGCTGCCAAAAGGGCCACTTCTCTGTAAGCCTTGAATCGCATGTGAATCAGGATTTTTGAATCGCATGGCGAGTTTTCATGACATGTTGCCAATGAAGTGAACAGCGCACGGCCACCGGAAGTTCCTCTGATATCTTCTTTCCCAAGCACTTAGTGAGGAGGGATTTGTTCACTCGCACCCTGCGGGCCCCCCCTGCGGGCCCTGCGGGCCCTGCGTGCCTTAGGCCTACCAGCTGCAGCTGCATGCGCAGCTCTTGGCGCCAAAGCAGCCGGCGCCTGTGCCGCTGCTGGCGGCGCCTGCGCAGGCGGCGTTGCCTGCGCCTGAGCCGATGAATCCAGAGCCGCCGGAGCCGGCCGGCGAAGCCGACAGGAGCTCAACGGATGGAATCGAAGAGAGAAACCCAGACGAGACCTACGACCCAAGGGAATCAGTGAATGCATGGCCCAGCGCCTTTTCCTTCTCAACCGAATGATTAGAGCCGGGGCGCACGCGAATCGATGGTTTATATAGTCCTAGCCTGGTGTTTGGCTGAAACGTGAACCGATGACCCCGCCCGGCCAGACCAACGGCTGCGGATGAGATGATGGCGAGGCCTGGTTGACGGGTGATGTGGGGGTGAGGGATGCCGAAAAGAAGTTAAAGAAGTACAGGGTCAAAAAATGTTCGGTTCTCTAGAGCTGAACCTGGAGGCCATGGCTAGTAGATTGGAGGCCATCGCTATTAGGTTCCTTTTGCTACAGGATTTTCCAGAGTTGAATCGAGGGTTTCGGAAGTTGCTACAATCATGCAACTCTGTAGCCCTCTGGTTCTCCACATAAGCCGTCAAAGCACAGAAACAGATGTCTCCAGATTCACTGCAGGAAGAATACCGGTGGCGCTTTTGCAGGTGTATGGCCTTCGCACAGCAGAAGGAGAAAGAAAGAGGTGACAGAAAGACATCTCAGGCTGATGCGAGTTGTGCGGCGCAAGGCACCTCTTGCCATCCTCAAAACCCTTCAAGCTTATGGCAAATCTAGCTCGGTAAACCATTGTGAACAATGGCCCTTTTCTGGTCTATCGACCTTAGTTGGTTTCTTGGGTCAACTTGGGTCCTATCTTTTAGTATTTCTGAAGGGGTCTCTCTGATTTTCAGCGATTTCAGCGAGACACGTCATGGATGTAGATACTAATCCAATCTCTTGAAGTGCATAGAGTTTGCATAGAGGGTGGGTGAGTGGACAGGTGTTGTCAGCGATGGCACTAAAGTCTGGAGACGCTTCTGTATCATCAGATTCAACCAAATAACCCATGAAGAACAAAGCAGAAAAGGGTAGTGTAGGGCCTTTCGGCATTCTTGTGTTTTGTCATATTAGGATGGAGGCCATCGCTAGTAGGTTGGCTTCAGGTAAGGTAAGGTAAAGTAAGAGAAAGCTGGTTTCGATTGAGCGAAAGCTCTTTGCGGCCTTGGTCAAGGTGGAGTCAAGCCCACCACCGCTACCTCCGGAGGAACCACCAGCTCTACCTCAGGAGAAAGGGCGTTATACAATGGAATCTACAAAGCGTTGCTCCATTTGCTTGTGTGTCCACTCAATCTTCCTCCCTCCTTCCCTTCCTCCCTCCTGGCTGTGTCCCTCCCTCCCTCGATGTTTTTGGTTATTAAATTCTGCACGGAAGCTGCCAGACCTTAGTTCTTAGTTTTGACGCTTTGGGATTTCTTCACAGCTGGAGCAGTCTAGGTGACAGTTGGGAGCTTTGAACTTGAAACTGGAGGCTCATGACCAGATAATACCATCAAGTCCTCAAGTATATTTGCAAGGAAGTAGTTCGACGATTTCCGCTCGAAAGAAGGCTCGGAACCAAGCTGCAAGCGTCCGAGGCTAAAGAAAGTTCCAGAAATTATGTTTTGCCCTATCTCCGAAAAGCACAGGTCCCATCTCTGTCTGTAGGCCAAAACGCAACCCATGCCTTTGTCATTGCTTGATAGGACAGCCTTCGAGGCCCGGACAAAGATGCCGAGAAACAGCCCGAGCCAGAGAGGGCGCAGCAGGCGGAGAGAAGAAAAAGGGGAGGGGGTAGGCTGCTCGTAGGAGGTAGTAGGCTTAAGTCTATAAGTTTTTTAAGTATAGCCATGTAAGCAAAGGAGGTAAGCTACTAGCAATAGGAAGCTAGTGCGTATGGACGCAGGAAAGCCCAGATATTTTGGGGAAACTAAACTTTTGCCTTTTTGAAGTGCGATGTCTAGCTTCACACTTCTAAGGGGCACCGTTGAGTAAGTAGCTGTTGAGTAAGTAGCTTACTACCATAACCACTTACTCATTAGGTGCTTGTGGTGACGCACTCTTTGCTCCCTCCGCCTGAGGGCGGAGCTTTTCATTTGCTTCGAAGCTCCGCAATCGAACAGGATCACCCAGACAGGATATTTTATCTTTGGAACACTTCATTGATTTGATATTCTAAACCGGTTTGGTCTGTGTGATGTGATGGATCATTGAGTCACAGATGAACGACTCTTCCCCATATTCATTTGTAGTAGGCAGTCGGGTCGCGTGGGTAGTGTTAGCCAACCGGCTAACCAGTCTCATAAGCAAGTCGAGTCCGTATGACGAAGGCATGAAGGTTCTACATATGGTTTCCTGACAAAGGATCGTGTTACGAAGCAACACGGAGGCATCAAGGACATCACAAAAAATCAAAGCAGAACCATGATCATGGGGTATATGACCTCCTTGTTGTATATGTTTTGAAAGAAGGGTCAGGTAAGAATGTTGTGAACCAAGATGTCTTTTGCCATGCAGGCATGTTTTTTTTGGCCTTTGAATGCACTCTTCCTTGCAGGCCATTCTTGGCAGTGGCTTCCAATTTTCCTGGCTGAGGGGAGGTCACGATCAGGCACATTCGGTTGCCAAGGGAGCGGAATCTATTTGGGCCAATTTGTCAGTAGATCCAATAGTTGTTTATATAATTGGATGTTTTTTTCAACAAGTTGTCAACCCATGTAATGTTCCTTGCCACCACAGTGTTTGCCTCAGAATCTGAGTCTAGATCTACTGTTCTCATGCCAGACAGGATCGCCCTGCAGCCGCTTCCAACTGCCACGCAGCCGCTGCAAATGCTGCAAAGATTGAAACTGTGCACCAGGCCAGCTCTTGTTGCAATTGGAGCACGCAGTTAGTATTACTGTAGATAAATTCATTTGACATCCACGTGAAATGAACTTCCGCTGGCAGGACAGTCCTCTTGGCAAAGCCTGCCAGAGCGTTTTGATAGCTGACACACGGGAACTTTCATGGATGCGTGCAAGCACCGATCAGGCTCATCGATCAGCACCGATCAAGTTTCTTAAGGCTAATAGGCAGATGTGGATTGTAGCTGTGCCATGCTTTGCTCTATACCTGAGTATCTTCTTGTTACTAGTAACTAGTAGTAAGAATGCTCCTAGTAGCGATGCCAGGAGCCCCTAGTAGCGTCCTTGCTCCTAGTAGTAAGGCCAGGAGCCCCTAGTAGCTTCTTGTTACTAGTAAGAATGCCTTAGGTGTCCTTTTGGCTTTGCTGCTGCTGCTCTGCCTTGCTCCTTTCGTTGTTTGCAGAGAGATTCTTGAAGTTTGACCAAGTCCGTGAGCGACTTCTAGTTTGATTCTGCTTCTTTCGACATTTTCCGCCTTTCCGGAAATGACTTGAACAATCTTTTTCCGACCACTTTCCGCGTTCGACAGGACCCTGCCCCCCATGGGAGCGGCAGCGCTGGCGTACATGCTACAAAGCCAGTGGAGACCGTGCACCAGGCAAGCAAGGTTTTTCCTTGTCGTTTCAACCAGAACGGTTTCTCATTTCTGGTTTTCATTTAGACGCTTGCCACTGGCGGTGAGTCAGCTACCAGTTACCAGTGTAACAACCAAATGATGCAGAAGCTTCTACGAGAGGGGAAGGTAGTTTCTTTCCGGTCTTATATAGTCGTTTCCTTGTTATTTATTGTTCTTGTATGTTGGGCTTTTTCGTGTGCTCAGGATAGCCCTCTCGGCAAAGTCTTGCAGAGTGTGATGGACACTGAAAAGAGTGACCATCCAAATCCACAGCTCCAAGAACACCTTAGTCAGGCACTGATGCTCACATTTGGGTGTGCCATAAAGAATATTCAACATGTGTTTGTGCGAAACTTAGGACAACTGTAGTTAAGATATCTAGCTTTGGATAGATTAGATAGAGGGAAACAACATATGCCAAGATGTCAAGTTCCATAGACACCATTCACACCAATGGAATTGACTGGCAGGAAACAGCAGACGATTCCTTTGGCTTCTTCAAAGGTGGCAAGGGCAAGGGTGCATTGCCAGTGGGCAAGGGTGACGCGCCACATTTTCCAAAAGAACACTTGCAGGCGAGACAGTACGGAAAAATGTCAGCAGTCATTGAAGCACTCGCGCAATGGTCCGTCACTTCTGGTTGTATTGGCAGGATGGCCATGACAACGCTTTCCACAACATGTTCAAAGGTGGCACAGGCTTCAAAGGTGGCAAAGGTGTCAACGCAGACGAGTTCCTCCAGGACGTTCGGGAGATAAAGCAAAAGACCAAAGGCTGCACAATGTGCAATTGGTGGGTCTGAATGAGGAATATCCATTTTCTGGGTCAACCAGTGCTGGGAGTGATTGGCTAATGAGCAACCGAGAAGCAGATTTGAAAGGCAAGTCCCATCACACAACGTGGTACCGTGGTGTAGCAACTCTTGCGGCAGCTACGTTCATTAGAATCTGTAGTTTCCAACAGCAGAAGGCAGTAGGGTTTCCATGCGGGAGAGGTGTGCAGTTTGCCTCCGGCATCCTACAACTAACCTGCGAAACCATCAAGCCAGCGATCATGTAGGAAAACAATCTGGAGCAAAGTTGAAACTGGCTGTGCAGTCAGTTTGCCTAACTTCCTCTGTTGAGCAGATTTTGCGTGGGCTAAACTCCATTGCCGGCGCGCTGCTCGGCAAGGGTTTGGCAGAGTACCTTTTCCCCGACAGAATGTAAATAGTGTCCCGGCTTGGCTCCTTTGTACCCTAGTCCACGCGGAAAAGCAGCATTGCCCCAAGCTGAGTCAATTCCGCAGAGCAGTTGGCCCGGTCTTTCCGTATGATTGCGGTCAGGAGCTTGCGATTTCACCTACACGGGCGATTGTCCAAGCGAAACCCGGGTTCCAGCAAAATGTCCGATCGCGGCACTCAACAGCGACCAGGGTTTAACAAGGAATTCCGATCACAGCTTCCAAGGCGGAATTCTGGGTGCAGCACCTAGCGCCGATCACGTCACCTAACAGCACCCTGGGTTGCAAGTTTCAAGCGATCCGGCCCGGCGGGTGCGTTCTCACTATTTTTGCGAAGCACTCTTTCTACGCACAAACATGATGTTTTATGCAGGAAGTTTCTGCAATGGTGACAGCTGTTGCACTTGCGGTGTGCTTTGTGCCTCTGTTGCAAAACATTCTTTCTACGCAGCGCGGCAGTGCAGAACATGTTTCACGGGCAACACTGCAACAACTAGCAACACGCTTCTGTGTACTGATGTGCTTTCGTCTCCACCCGAACCACTCCTGCTGTGCAGCAAGAAGAACTATGAGCAACAACAATGCAACAGGCACTTGTGCACACTTGGCAACACGCCGTTGAATAGCCGCTATTGCACTGGCAATAACATGTTTGCGGTTCTGTGGCGCTTTTCGTTTGGTTCCTCTCTTTGATCTTGCCTTCATTCTTGCTCCCCAGCTCCTGTTCATCAGCTTGTTTTGGGATTGGACAGATGGATTTGGATTCGATTTGGGAGCTGGCGAGCACAGAATCCCACCGTTGGAGTTTTTGAATATTACCAGTCACTTGAGTGAGTGCCTGCTGTTGGGTTGCAAAGCTGAGTTATATAATTGCAACATGATAATCAACTCGACACACGGTTGCACAGCTTGTTGAGCAGTGCCTCCGACCAACAATTCAAGGGAGGCAAAGGTGCTATGAGCTCCAGCCAGGCCGTGTGCACTTGCACCAAATAATATAGGATAATAGGGTAAAGGATAAACATATATGTATATGCACATAGACATACATACGCCGAAAAATGTAGTAAACACGAATGACTGGCTTGTGCTGCCTCTAGGGTTCATTGAGCTTGTTTCATGCATCACATGCTTTCTGTTTAGCTCTTTGCAAGCAGGAAGACGCAGACGGCGGCCTCTTCAAAGGTGGCAAGGGTCCCTTGCCAGTTGGCAAAGGGGACACTCCGCAGTTTCCAGAAGACAACTCGCAGGCGAGTATGATTGAGAAAAGACGTCAGCAGTCATTGAAGCACAAGTGCACCGGT
>CAXAMN010004747.1:30971-72262 GCA_963970005.1 Durusdinium trenchii
ACTACTACTACTACTACTACTACTACTACTACTACTACTACTACTACACAATGCTAAGCTTAAGTTTTCCTAAAAATCTAGGAGCCAAATCATTAGCGCTTGAGCTGTGCTGCGTCCATACTAGTAGCTTGAGTAGCTACTAGCTTACTCTCTTACTTCGTTAAGAAGGGAGGGGCGGGGGAGCGGGCTAAAGAAACAATATCATGATGACGAACCACAAAAGCTGGAAAACTGGGAGGCGGCGCTGGCGGCCCTGCAGCGCTCTGGCCTTCAGCTTGCACCCCAGGCGAGGTGGGGAACAGATGCGAACTGTCACTTTCCAGTTCGAGAAGGGTCGTGAAACACTTTTGGATTTGCCGCTTGTGAACTGTTCACCTTTGACCACCTCAGGATAGGAAGCCCAGCCATCCTTCAGCAGCGCCCAAGGTGGGTCAGGATAGTGTCCGAGACGGTGGTTTACGAAGTTGGGAAATTTGTTTCTGTTTTCGTGAGGAGTCCCTAGTAGTAAGGCCAGGAGCCCCTAGTAGCGTCCTTGCTCCAAGTAGTAAGGCCAGGAGGCACTTGGTTTTGGCTGCAGGCACCACTTTTTTTGCGCTTCCGGCATTCTCGCTTCGGCCTGCTTCTGCCAGGCCTTTGTGAAACAGTGGACAGAGGAAGAACCTTGGAGCTGGAAGGGACAGGTTTATGGACCTGATAGTCTGAAACAGAATGGAAAGCAACACCAGTACTAAGTGCACAATATTGTTGTTGTACATTTGTGCAACTTTCTCTTCGTATTTCTGGTACCTTTGTTCTGTATACCTTGTACCCCTTGCGAGCCTTCGTCTCATCTCGAGGATTCTGAAGAGGACTGGGAGGAGCATCAAGACTCTTGGAGCGACCGAAGGTGGAAAGGAGACGAGAGCCAGCGGCCACAGCGGGACAGCTGGGACACTTGGAGTGAGAACGAGACGTGGGAGGATGAAGCGGACTCCAAGCAGAAGTGGAAAAAGTCTCAGTGGGATTCTTCTCTCCATCAATCCCATCAATCTCATCAATCCCATCAATCCCATTCCCCATCTCAGTGGGATGGGAAGTGGCAAAGTTGGGAGACTGAAGAGGCTGAGACCTGGGAAAGAAAGACGTCGAGCTGGGAGTCAAGACCCAAATCACCTCGGTCAGAGGGTTGGAAGTGGAACCGAGAAGAAGTCGCTCAGACTCAAGGCGATTCGGGTCGCGACCACCGCGACCACCGCGACCGCGAAGTCTGGGAGGACTGGAGTTGGAACGAGACGGACTCGAAGGACTCGAAGGAGTGGAAGGAATGGAAGGACGATCGATGGGAATGGAGAAGTGGATCGAGGCACAGGGAAGATGAGAAGTGGGAGCAAGACGAACGGGATGATGGAAGGTGGAAGGAGAGTGATCGTCAGACTTGGAAGGAAGAGAAAGACGATGAGAAGTGGGAGGAGGTCAAAGAAGAGGAGGTGTGGGAGAAAGAAGAAGCTGACAAGTCTTGGAACGAAGAAAAGGACGAAGAAAAGTGGGAAGTCGAGGAAGAGGAGGGGAAAGAACAGGAGAAATTGGAGGAAGAGAGGGAAGACGAGCAGTGGGAAGAAGGGGCAGATGAAAAGACCTGGAAGAAAGAGGAAGAACATAAAACATGGGAGGAGGCTCAGGAGGCTGAGGAGGCTGAGGAGGCAAAGGAGGCAAAACAAGATGAGCAGCTAGAGGAACAGTGGGAGGAAGAGAGTGAAGACGAGGAAGATTGGAACTGGGACACCCGTGCTCCTGACGTCAAAGAGGCCGGGTCTCTCGACACCTGTGGACATGATGCCCCAAGGTGGACACTTCAAACATAGTTTATTTTTGCATAAGTTAAAATTGAATTTAATTCTAATAGCTTTTTGTTACTACTAGTAAGGCACTTGTTACTACTAGCGTGGCACCTGTTACTACTAGCTTCTTGTTACTATGAATTCGTCTACTAGAGTCTACATTTGGGTCCAGGGACATGTGCAGATTTAGGAGCCACCAAACTAGCGGTTTCGCATTTCACAGTAGACGCACCCATGACTTGCAACGCACATTTGAGCACGGCTATGTTTTCGTGACTTCGATGCAAGGCTTCACTGAAACGGAAAAAGGTCAAGACATCAATAAAGGGAAAGAAGGCAGTGCCTTGAGCGAGACGCTTTGAGCAAGATTTTTTGTGTCACTGCTGCATTCTGATGTTCGCATCCACGCACAGATGTCTGGAGTCCAGCTATCAGACGGACTTGACTTTGGACAAATAGCTAAAACAGATTTATCACCTTTCAACGCACCAGGGCTGGCTCTTGTGGCTCTCGGATGAGGAGGCCTCACCCAAGGTGGGTGCAAATCGATCACCTGACCGGTCAAATATGTATATAATTCAAATCTGATAGAGTATGTGTGCTTCTTTCTACATACATGGATACATGCTACATGCATTTCCTTAGCCACAGTGAGCATCTTCCACTCTGCGCCAGAGCTGAAAACAGGGCCTACATACTTGAGAAGCTAGCTAGCTGAGCAGCTAGCTGTCCCTGCTTGATGAGCCTTTGCTCGATTTCTTGCTTCCGAACCGCGGTCTAGTTGGGTACTGATGAGAAACTCTCCAAGCCATTGAAACAGCCAAGGCTGAAATAGCTTAAGTCCAAAATTTGAGTTTAAACTTGGTGGCTCCGACCGAGATCGTGTGGCAGGGAAAGGGAGCGCTTTTGGATGAGGCGAGAGTTGGGGAGGCGAACGTCTCTAGAGCAAATCTGCCGAACTCCACCCGTCTTCAAACGTCACCTGCGACAGTCGGTAAAGACGGTATCACCTGTTACCAGTAGCTTCTTGCTGCTAGTAGAAATGCCCTTGTTACTAGTAGCGATGCCCTTGTTCCTAGTAGCTTCTTGTTTGGCCTTTAAAGGCTTTACCAACTGGTAATAGGATAGATTCAAAGGTAACATTTGACTACATGGTTCTGAATGGTTCTGAATGGATCCTGATAATATATCAAATGTGCCGTGGATCCAAAAGATTTCAAGACCCGAGCATGTTGACAAACCCAATGGATACTGATGGATCGCCTCACAACACAGTGCTCTTCGTCAAAGGAGATGATGAAGGCCAAGGCCAGGTTTTTTGTCTTCTGAGCATGATTAACCACTGGATTGGTTGGAGAGCATGACACAGATCAGCAAGAGATCAGGGAGCTGTGTTTCTGTGATTTTCTTTGATCCTCTTGATTTGTTGCATAGTCGTTGCATCCCGCGCTCGAGCTCTCGCTGTCCTGGGTACGCCCTTCAAGGCGATGCCAACGAAGCCTAAGGCCTTACCGTGGCTTGGCACAAAGCTCAATTTCTTTAATTCAAAGAACATCTCCAATTAGTTCTTTACTGATGTAAGATCTTCCTCAGTTTTTGCCTCCTTCCGTGGCTTGCTGCCGCGAAATGTGCTGGGTGATTGAGCAGAGACAGAGTGAGACAGAGCTGATCAATAGTACTTTTATTCGCTCAATCTTGGATGGAACGCATCCGCCAAGAAACCTTCCTCAGGAAGAGGCGCCCAAGTGCTCCCTCGTTGCGTGGTCCAATGCCAAAACAAAGTGCCCCGGTCCGGAGCGGAAGGAGTTTGGGTCTTTAAAGAAATTCTCAGCGCTGTTTGAACACTTTTTACAAAAGGTGTCCAAGAACACACCGTAGCTACTAGTAACAAGTGCATCGCTTCTAGTAACAAGTGCCTTACTAGTAGTAACAAAAATAATTTAATTAGAATTGTAATTACTAGCTTCTTGTTACTACCAGTAAGGCACTTGTTACTACTAGCGATGCACTTGTAATTACTAGAATTGCTGTCCAAGAACACACCGTTTTTTCCTAAATATGTTACTACTAGTAAGGCACTTGTTCCTAATAGCTTCTTGTTACTACTAGTAAGGCACTTGTTACTAGTAGCGATGCACTTGTTACGATTCCTTTTTCAGGCCAAAGCTGAACCGGGTGTTGAAGGTCATGGTCTTGAGCAGTGCAGACCGATCTTTCCGAGACCGGTCGCTAAGCTCTTCCTTTGCGAAACTCTGAGGTTCAATCAGGTTGTGACACGCGGAATTGCCGATTTGATCGCCATTTGTTTGGGAACCTTGTCGGCGCATCTGAGGACCGGCAAAGCCCTCCTGTCACTTTGCACCAATGCCATTGATGCTTGTCTCAACGAATGAATTGGGGAGCGATCCACACGAATCACCGCACAGATATTTTGTGGCCCCGTGCATGAACGTGACTTTTCCTCAATCATGTTGAGCAGTTTGTGACTGTTTGCGTTGTTTCATTTCTTCAGGGATGGGGTTTGGACTCTTTTTCCTGATGATATGAGCAAAGGGCATCGCTACTAGGAGCAAGGACGCTACTAGGGGCTCCTGGCATCGCTACTAGGAGCAAGGACGCTACTAGGAGCAAAGGGCATCACTACTAGGAGCATTCTTACCACCAATCTGGTTTTTACAAGTTTTGGTAACGCATTGCACCTTCTCGGGTCAGGCAGCCGGCTGCTCCTCGGCCTCCTTCACATCCGCCACCGAAGCACCTACTACAGGACAGCTGGAAAAAAGAATGGTATTTGAGGCAATCTTGGCTTGGAAGACTGTTCCTGATTCAATCGGAAGAACAAAGGGGAGGAAATGCCTTGATTCGGTAGACCCATGGTTTTAGCTCCCATGTCACCAACCATTCTGCCCAACAGCAAGTTAAAAGTGAGAATAGCACCGCCTAGAACCAATTAGACCCAGTTTTTTGATGGAAGTGTAAACTGTGTAAACCCCAGTTGTTGTTTGATGTTCTATTTTTTTAGTTAATGAGTCCTGGAGGAGTTTCATGGAGGAGTCCTTGAGTTTCACGTGCAAGTTGTGAGACCGCTGCAGGAAGCCAAGAGGCAACGCACCGCTTCCCCCTGGGACGACGATGAGGTGACGGAGGCCAGTTGGAAATTGGCTTCGAGTGTTTTGATGTTTTTTTGTTTTTCAGTGTATTGATGCAGCCTTTCCACCGTTTGTTACTTTCCGCCTTTGAATCCGCCAACCCGCTCCAATCACCAACAAAAGGCACAGTCAAGTGTTTCGGATACCCAGTTGGCAACGGATATTCGGCAAATGACGCGCACCTGGCTGGAGTAGGCCCTGTTAGGCACTGATAGACTGGTGAAACTGCCTTACACTTGGCTGATGCACCCTGATTTGCCAACACGTTGATGTTTACTTCGCGCAAAGTCTTGAGCGCGCTGTATTTTTGGCTCCGCTTCGATGAGGATGAAGAAGCTGATCAATGGAAGTGGCAGGCTTCAGGGGCTTTTGGGGCTCAGGGTGAGTGGTGGATTTGTGGATGGAGGCTCTACTGTGAGAGATCACACCGGCTGGTCTCCCGCGGTTCAAGCGCATTTAACATATCACAATGGGTGAACATGGCTTGGAAAGAGTTTTACTTTACACTGCTTCGGAGTGTGTGCATGTCTAAATAGTAGTGGATGATGCTGGAGCTTTGGTGTAGAAAATGCAGACAACTTTTTGTTAGGTCACACAATGTCCTTTCTCTCAAGCTGTGGACCAAAGCTTGTTGGCTAAGTGGGTGGGCAGCGAGGTAATGCTGGGTCAGTCTTCTGGTCGAGTCAAATCCATGGCCAGTATAGTATAGAATAGTCAGTAAAAGGTTTTGCTGCTTAACAGTTTAAAACGAGCACCAGCTTTTTGAATCAACTTCAGCCAGTCCCTTTGGCTGACTGCAGTCATTTTAGGAAGGGCACAGAATCAACACACCCACAAAAAATTTTCCCACTCCCCCCTCAGTGGGGGATGAAGACAAGACTTGGGGTTTTCCACTCCAGCAAAGCCTACCACCAACACATGAATCACCAAGCAAACATGGCATTGCAAGAGCATAGAGAGCGTAGGAAGCTCCTCAAGTCTCAAAGCTTCTCATTGGCTGGATGGATCGAAGGACGACCAAGGGCCAGGGCCCAGTCATTCAGTCATTTGGAGATGTTGCGACATTCTATCTTGAACTTGGCTGTTGGCATCCTGAATCCTGTGGAGCGGGGGTATCTCTTGACTGGGCGCTCGGGATTGAGTCGCTGTTCATACCAAAGTGCTTTGTTCTTGGGAATAGGCTTGGATAATAGACCCTAGGGTTCGATGATTCTTCTGCAGTCCCAGTCGCTGCGAGCTTTCACAAAAGATTGAAAGAAAGACCTCACGTGGCTGCTTGGATCACACTCGCACAAGTAAAAGCCTCTTTCTGACCATGGATTGATGTGCAAGATGTGTTTGTCTACAGTCTACAAGAAGGAGCCACAAATAGGGCAAGCCAGGTTTGCCAGCAAGCATGGAAACGGTCGCAATGTGAACTTGAAGCGAGCATGGAAAGGAATGATCTGCCCTTTCAAAGTCGCAGGAGACTGTGCACGCTGGCATACTGCAGCATGCCAGCGCGCTGTCAAAAACATAGGGCACTCCAACCAAAAGATTCCTACTGGTTGGGGTGCAAAGCCAGGGTAACCCGGGTGCAACCACAAGTAGTCCAGCCTGCGGGTACTCTTTCTCTCGCTCTCTCTCCCCTCCGGCTGCAGCATTGTGATCATCATGACTCACAACCTTTTCCCCACTACAAACAGACCGCCCATATTTCTTTTTGGCTTCTCAGAATGATGGATGCTGCGACCCAGCCGCTTTGGGCGGTGAACTCTTCACTAAGAGAGCGCCAACGCTTTTGGGTCGCATCGTGCTAGGGGCTTCGACCTTCACGTCGTCAAAAAAGTCAGTTTGCAGCTGAACAAACGCCCCACACCACCAGGCCCTACATGCCTACAGGGTGCACCGATGAATTTTCTTTCTGGCGGTGCGTCAGGCGGGGCGCGGGAGACGCAGGACACGAGTAAGAGAATGACTGGGTCAACTTAAAAAAGCGCGGTGCAGAGAATTTGATGGGGCGATGAGCTCTAAGCCCATGTGGTTCTGACACCCCCCCCGCATTTACTGAACCCTTGTCCCAGACTGATCCTCCACTCCAAACGGGACATCGGCTACTGTACAGCAACTTCTTTTCGTGGGCAGTGCAATATTTCGGGATGGGCCGGCTGCCAGCTGTATAGCGCCCCAGCTATTTGGCGATCATGTCAGCCGCCTACAAGTCCTTCCACTTGGTTGACAAACGCTGTTGAAAAACGAGTTGGCTCATGATTCCGATCCGGGCGCGCCCACCAATAATGTCTTGTGCCTTGTGCGCCAAAGAAAAACCAATTTTGGTCAGCAGGTTGCGGGACTGACTCTGATGACGAACGAACCACCTTCCGAACACCGGCAAGCCCCAGGGCCTGTGGTTTGTCAATGTGCGTGGAAAGAGCCGGAATCAATGTTTTCCTTGGGCCTTTTGTGGCAGGGGTTCTTTTGTACTGAACATATACACCGTTGCATGGCGCAGGGCACAGGTAGTGGAAAGACTCCCGGCCCAGCGCTGTTCGAGGTCTTTGCAGCGACGCCGAAAAGTTAAGCCAGTTTAGTTTACTTCTTTTGGCTAGCTCTCTTGGGCCGTGGCTGAAAGTCCTTCAAACCCATACCCCCCAAAAGGTTTGGCGCCAGTCGCTTGGATGCCTGGCGGCTTCGCGGTTTCTTCAACAGATGTCCACAAGAAGGATTGTGCTCGGTTGGCTCCCTTCGAAGAACAACGATAAACTGGAGTTCACTGCTTTTGTAGGTCTACTGGGGTCGTTGGGGTTCAACAGCTCAAGTTCGATTCCAGAAAGCCTTTCAGTTGTTCCTCACCCAGTACCACGCAACATTGAAATTGATGATGAGAATGCACGGTGATGTACTCCTGCCTCTGCTGATTTGGGCCATGGACCTGCAGGATAACCAGGGTCTCCGCCTTACAAACAAGTCGTGCGCGAGGTGCATGTTGAGAGGACCGGAGCGCCGACGCACTGACAAGGCAAGTTCCTGGTGCCATGACGCAGTCTAATTTTGAGGATGCATTCGCCCGAGGCATGGTGTAGCGCCACGGTGTGATGGAAGGTGTGAGAATTAAAGGCCACCTTGATGTATCAGGATGGGTCGTTTGTGGCCAAGGGGAATTCCCTTGACAATTTGGACAAAGAGGGCCACAAGCCACAAGCTGTTTGATTTTTGCTGAGGTTTAAGCGCTTTGAGTTTGACGCTACTACACGGTCAGTCATTAGTCTAGAGCTGCTAACAGCATCCCATCCTCCTTTTGTTGAAGGGGCTCAGGACTCAGGACGCACGCAAAATCTGCTCTTAGCCTTTAGTCATGGGTCGTGACGCGCAATTGAAGGCCACTGGTTGTGAGGCTTGCTGAGCAGGAGCACGCGTGGGCGCTGGGGATGCGCTGATGGCCTGGACGTGGACTCAATCCTGCCCAAGATGGAGGCGTTGTCGAGCTTGGTTGCTTAATTAGTTGGCCAATATATCTACAACGTTTTCACTCGATTGTTTTCAGGTGACGGTATTCCGTGGCTAGGCTAAAGTGGCCACAGATGACCTCACTGACCTCACTTTAGGTTCTTTGTTCTTGTTGGACGCTTGATTGTGTTTGTTCCAATTTCTATATGAGCGGGTGCAATGTGTGCTTCACACTTGCACTTGTAAGAAAGGTTCGAGTTGGTCTGGGGAGGTTCCTGATCTGCGTCAGGTTAGAAAGTATGCCCACGATCTTGCCAGCCAATGAACAAGCTCCGACTCCAAACTCCCACTACCTTTATCGCATCAATAGCTTCCTAAGTGTTCGTTCAGACTTGCCCTGGCGCGATAAGGAGCAGTCCGGGCCTTGCAAGCCCATGTTTCAATAAGTGGATCTGCGATTGTGGTCGGAGGTGGCGACAGGAACAGCTTGTCGAGGTGGATGGAAGATGCGGTTGGCCCTTGCCCAGCTGTCCCCAATTTGCAGGAGAGCTACCAGGTGCTTTTGAAGCTGCGCCAGGAGATGGGCAAGTAGGAGGAGAAGGATACGTTGAAACGTCTTGGGCGGAGGACTCATCCGCAAGGGTTATCGAGGAACCCGCTTTTCTCTGCCATGGCAGCTCTCCTTCTAAAGCCGGATTTGAAGAATGACTTGATCTCCAGGGATCATGTGCACTGTGATGGCGCTGGACTTCCTGGCTTCAATATTGAAAACGCACAGGTTTTGAGCAAGCTGGCCTCCAGCTGCTCTTTAAAAGCCATCGTATCTGTGGCTTGCGGTGAGTTAACAAGATCCAGCCAGGCGGGAAAAATGAAAGTAGCCCGCAGTGAAAAACTGCCTGCGGTGAAAAAACGACATGCCCAAGTCAGTTGTAGGCGCTTTGCAGCTCCTCGATCGGCCTTTTTTCCTCTGCCTCTTTCTGCTCCGTTGCCTTGCCTGCCCGTGCAAATCATACCACTCAACGGTCTGTGAAAATTGTTTTTACCGCAGTGCGCCATAGCGACAAGAGTGTATTGCAATTGCACAAACCTGCTTACGCAGGATTTGAGACTCGCTTGAAGGAGTCTGATAGACTAGAATTCAAGAATTTTTGAAACCGTCGGAGAACTTTTGGAATCAATACATGAGAATGTGTGAGGCCGGTTGAATGTGTTTCGGTAACGTTCCACCACAATTCAGAGCTCGACTCAAGAAAAATGATTGAAAACGTTTGAAGCTGAAGCATTTTGGAACCATTTGAATTAGTATGGTAAACTAATTAACCTAGATGGTTTTGTGTGTTTTGCGCGCTGGAAACCGTCGAGGGATGGTTATTCGACAGTTTTGCTCCGCACATCATCGCGGGATGATGCACCAGAAGTACAGACTGTGTAAAGGGTTTCTCTTGGTTACTTGATTAGATAGATTTGGTTGTGGTTCTTCGCCTTTGTTTGGATTTCCTCCTCAATGATGACACATGTGAGTCAGATGAATGTCTTAGACACTTCATGAGGCCCCTCACGGGGCATTCGCGCTGTGTTTCCTTCCAAATCAGTTGTCCATAGACAAATCGTTTCTAGACCACCTGTGGAAACCCATCGAAATGGCTCAGGATAACGAATGGCTCAGCAGCTCAGCGCTTAAAAGACAGGCGTAGCTTCAACCTGCAAAGCATGCGCTTTGGCACCTCTACCCGTTTGTGTGCGGAACGAGCGACAAGGATCCTTACATTGGTGTGCGTCCTGCGGGGCTCAGTGATCTCGTCGTCGTAAATGGTTGGACATCGCCTGCTTTGCGACGTAGACCGAACGACCCAGGTATAAGCCAGGTCAGATGGAGCAAGGTCTGCAGGTCTGCCAGGCGTACAGCCAGCAAGGTTGCGATCCGTGGGCGGACCTCCCTAAGATTTCATCCTCTCCTCTCTAGGTTACCAATCTCGATGGGTCAACCACGTCCTGCAAGCCTTCCAACAGGGCTCGACGCCATAAGAGCTGCTTGCTGCCTACTTTGAGCCAGATCTACTTGCCAAGCCCCAACCTATCAGGAACAAAGTTTCCTTGACGCTAACCCTCTGGTGAACATCCTGCAACTCTCTGCGCAACATAGACTGCAACAACGCTTCACTGTCAACAAGCTTGAAAGAAGGCTGCAAGTCTGCGTTGCGTTTGCGGTTCAAAAAAACCCTGCTGCCCTGCATACGCATGCGTCTGCAAAGGTACACCTGCATACTGTCGCGTGCCCTGTGTCCCTGAACAACCTGGTAAGCTCCTCCGTTTCTCACTAGAGATAGGCTCATTTACCTTCAGGAGTTGTCATCTTAATTTGGGTTCGCCAGAGTTTGGTAGCGAGATTGGACAAAGTTCACAATGGAAAGTTCCTACCACTTGGAACATGTTGGTTGGTTCTCAAAAATCCAGGGCGGTGAGATTGTTTTCAACCAGCAAAACAACGCGTTTGGAGCATGGCCGGATTGCGCTGTTGATCTAAAGGTTTTACGGGAGGACTTGACGTTGTACCTCGTTCGGGTAAGAGGGAGGATTGGCTTGGGAACGCAGTGCAGCTACGCGCAGTGCTTGGGCCAGGGCTGAGGGAAGGCTGCAATTGTGAACCTTCAAACTTTGACAGGGTTGCAGCGTCGACTTACTTCAAGGGATGCCTTTTTGCTTGGCGCACCTTGCTCACCTCTGTCGTCCCCGCGAAAAGGCTAAGGTGCTACCCCTCTTTGGCAACGCGGCCTGAACTTGCTTGTGAACAGGTTCTCCAGCTTGCGTTGGTGGCCTGCGTATTTATTTGACTGATGTTTTCCATGGTTTGCCCAGAATACAGATATCACCAAATCCATTCGGGGTTCTTTGCTACGGATCCCGTTTCCGCATTCCCGGCTTTCCCATCATCAGCAACTTTTCGGGTTGAAGGCTGACTACCAACTACCTACTGACTTACTATACTACAGTACCTACTTGGTACTTGGTGCTGGTGGTGATGGTGGAAGGCAAGTCTGCAGACAAAGATCGCTGGCCTCAAAAAGAGCGCGGCTTCAGTGTTCAGCATGTGCGCAGTCACTTGGGTCACTTGTGCAGTTTTTCGTCCGAGTCACCTCGCTTTTGATGCCAGGTGAGCGAAAAGGGCCCCTCTGCCAGAGAGCCCTTAAGAGAGGGGTGGACGAAAGGGAGACAAAAAAAACAGTGGTTTTCGCGGTGTGATTTTTATGTGCCCTGCTCGTGGTATTACTGTAGTAGTGTTGGTGGATCAGACATAACACAAGCGCCAATTGGCTTCAAAGACGAAGTGTTGGCTTGACTAAGATGATGCCATCAAAGGCTTCAACAATGATGACAAGCCTGAACAGAAGTCCCCAACCTCAAACAGAGCCTTGCAATAAAACTCAACAATTGGTGACAAAATTGCAGCACTTATCAAACTATGCCACCTGGGCACATCCAACCGCTTATTAGAGCAATTTCAAGCTAAGCGCCGTCAAGTCAACATCTGCAACGGGTCAACTCACCAAGTGGCAGCTTTTCCATTTTGACATAAGAAAATTGCCACAAAAAGGGAAAGTGATAGTATAAAGAATCAGGAGCACATCGACAGAATGACGATCCGTGCCAGTATCCAGGTTCGAATGAAATAATAGAGCACGTGCGCGGCACCGCAGCGAAATCCACGTCCACATGCGAACTGTTTTTCGTGCGAGATTGCCGTGGAAACGGTTTTTCGACGCGACGCTCCTCACCACTCAGTTCCAAGACGCCCCGTTTAGACATTGCTAAAGCCTCTCACCGTATGCATCCTTTTAGTGTCACTGGGAAACATGTGACGGAGGAGTCCACTTGCACCAATGAGGATCCAGACAGCAAGAGAGACAGGGATTAGAACGAGAGCGAGAGAGAGAGAGAGAGAGAGGGAGCGGGGTTATAGCGCAAGAAAATGAGAGGATAGAGTTGCAAGGAACCATCCGATGAAACCATGAGTTCAAAACTGTGACGGGCGCACAATTTTATCACCAATAGACCAATAACCATGAATTTCAACAATAATAGAACTGAACAGCGTTTGGGACAATTTTGCCTCATCGAAGATTTCTTGTTTCTCGTTGTTTTTTGTGTCAGGATTGGCATGGGCAGTGGGATGATGATGGGGACGATGACGAATGGGTCTTCAATTGGATGAAGCGGAAACATCCTTCTCGGTCTTCGAAACCCTCTGCAGCACCGTGGTTTGAGGACAGGAGCAGGGAAACCATTCACTCCCTCACGATCAATCTGTTTTCCAAGAACAGGGAAATAAACACTCGAGTATCAGTCCGGATATGACACCTCAAGTTTGGGAAGTTCTTGGGTTGACTAAGAATTAGGATTGCTTTCATAGGACTCATATAATTACTAGTGGAACCGTGGATAAACTCGCAAACTGACAGCCCCATGCTGCTGCTGCTGAGATGGTGAGATTGGGTGGTGGGAGAGGGCTTTGAACTTCCAGGACGATGACAACGATTGGGAGCAGCCTTGGCCGAAACGCAGCGATCTCAGACCTGTCAATACGAGGATAATTGGTTCAATATGCTTTTCCGACAATTCTTTTGCCAATCCTTGAGGACCAAGATTTTCCGATGCACCTGAACGATGGAGCGAAGAAGAGTGGGAACAGTCACGGCAGGAGACACGCAGAACTTATATGAAAGAGTGCCCAACAGCTAAGTCTGAGCTGCACTGTCTGCGTTTCCCGCATGCGTTTCAACGCCGGAAGGAGGCGGAGTTGAAGCTGCTGGGGGAGTTGGCTCCTTCGGAATCCAGTTGCTCACCGGCAGATGAAGATGGGGGTTTGGGGTGCGACCAACTTTGCCTCATTCCTTCCTTCTTTGGATCAAAAAAGCATGTGTGTTCAATGGGAATACTTCATCTCGGGTTTTGCGCTCACAGGTTGGGAATATTTCATCTCCGACGAGAGCCGGCGATCCTTTGTTGGCTACTTGCCGTGGCTTGGCTGAAAAACTGCTTGAAAGCAAAAAGAAGACAAGCAGAGATAAGAAGTGTGAAGATTGCCCGCGGATTTACAGAAGCGGTTCATACTTCATTTGAGCTTTGCTCTTGGGCCCAACTCAAGCTAAAAAGCAGTGCGAAGGACAAGGAGCGTTCACTTCTCGCGTTTCCCTTGTTCCCTCGTTCAGCTTCTTGTCGAGTAAGTTTAGTTGGTTTAGTTTCCTTGCCGTTTGCCGCCGTTGTTATGCTAGAGGTCTGCGTTCACTCCCAAAGAGTGTGGCATGATGTTTAAACAGATCAAGGAGCGGGGATAGACGGGGCATGGAAATGTGGATGGTAGGATGGAAGAAACGAATACTTGATATAGTGCTTCAGTGACAGATTCTAAAGCACCAAGATGAGCTGTAGAGCGCCCCTTCTTCTGAAACGGAAGAATGTTTGTTGGAGACAGTGAGACCCCGCGCCGAAGATCAGGTTTACTTTGCGTACAGTTTCTTTAGCACAAGGTGGTCCAGAACCCACTAATGAGGGGAACTGCAGTGCCAATGAAGACAGATGCTCAATGATTTCCTCAGACAATGCAAAGCTCAGCAAAGCTGTCCACGTGGCCAGGAGAGTGTGTCTTTTCCTGAGCCGATGACCCCGGGTCAGCGGACACGAACAGCCTGGATGACCAGAGGCGATCGGCTAAAGCGAGAGAACAACACGATTTGCAAATTGTTCCTTTTAGCAAACATTGTTACTAGTAGTAAGGCCAGGAGCCCCTAGTAGCGTCCTTGCTCCTAGTAGCGATGCCAGGAGCCCCTAGTAGCTTCTTGCCAATAGTAAAGGTTTTGACAAGGTCTTTTTCTTCTAGAAAACACATGTTCTACAGGTGTTTCTTATCATGTTCTTTGTTAAACACCTGTGACTGGCTTTTGACACCTTCTTGATCTTTTTGTTTGCCCACACAACAGAGCAGCTTTGCATTGCTTCATAATTCGTGGACATTCCGCGTTGTGTCAGGCTGTTCCTGCAAGTACTGCTATGGTGGTCTAGAGCTGGAGAGCGAGCAATTTCCTGTGTTGCTCGGATGTGAGGGACGGGGGTACTTGGGGAGCTGGGAACTGGACTGGTTTCAGGGCTCTCAATTTGGTGAGACTGGAATTGGAATCAAGAAACCGCTGAACATTTCAGAAAGGAAGAAAAAGTAGTCCAATAGTCCAATCTAGTGAAAGTTTCCCCAAAAGTTAAGTTTCCCCAACAATCTAGGAACCAAATCATTAGCGCGAGCTATCCTGCGTCCAGTTCCTAGTAGCTATTTAAGCTACTAGGTAGCTAATCCTTACTTAATTAAGTAGGCGCCTACTGAATTAAGTAGGGAGGGGGGGGGAGCGGGCTAAAAAAGAAGCCCCGAACTCCAAGCACTAAACATTTCCACTGAAGCACTTTCGCTGTCAACGTTCTCCAAGACGGCAACGTTTATGTACCGACGGACGAGTGGAACCTGACTTGCCGAGTCGCAGACGTCGCTATCTCAGCGTCAGGTGGATGCTGGAGATTCTCAAGAAGGTCATGTGCCTCGCCTGGCTGCCGTTTTGGCGAAATGATTCCTTGCATTCTCACCGCACTGTTGGTCTCACCGTGTGTTGAGAAGGACAGTTCTTTCACCCTGTTCAATTCACAAAATTTTATGTCGCTTCCCCGCAGTCTAATTTATTGTAAAAGCATTTTTCTGTATATGGAACGTTTTGTCGGTATTGGGTTTTATTACGAAAGCCAGCCGATAGGCTAGGCTTGAGCTCTTAGACCGAACGAAGTGAGTTAAGGGGGTGTGGGGGGGGTAGGCCGCGAAAAGGCACCATTTGAGAGGGTGAACCCGGAGCTTGCTGGGGGAGAGCGCTCCAAAGCGAGGGTCCGCAGTGAAAATGGGGTCTGGTGATGCGAGTGATGCAATGGACGCCGAGTAGTGCATCATTAGCATCATGAAGGGTTGTGGAAGCTATTTGGACAATGGGCATTGAGCACTGGAGTGGAGACAGGCACCCATGTACAGAGCAACCATCCTAGTTTCTACTATACTTGTACCGTTTCCTCGGTCGAGCGGATGCCTTTCACGGTGTCCACGTGGACCGATGCTTCTCGCGTTTGGTGACACCAATGCTGAGACATATAGTTCCTGCCATCCTCCTTGTCAGAGAAGCCTCCTTGGATGTATTGGGGCAAGTATGGTAATTGGTTGGCGGCGACGAGTGCCTATCAGAAAAGGGACCCGTGTAGATAGCAACTTGGTGGGGTGACGAGATTGCTGTTTGAGGATGGGTAATAGTCACGGATTTATGCAATATTTTTGGATGACGGTTGGTCACACCAATGCTGAGGCATATTTCCTGCCATCCTCCTAGTCATCCTTTCAGAGAAGTCTGCTTGGATGTCTTGGGGCAAGTATAGTGGTTGGTTGGCAGCGACAAGTTGCTATCAGAAAAGGACCCCGTCTAGATAGCAACTTCTCGGTGTTTTATGTCTCTGTCTTTTATGACGCTGTGTCTCTATGGTTCTGTGTCTCTATGTCTCTGGGAAGAGAGGTGTAGCCGCGACGTATGCTTATACTTTGGGCGTGTCAGTAGCATAAGTGCAAGTAAAGTCCACAACAGCAAAAAGCGCCACTGAGACAGTCTCTTCGCTGTCCAAGCCCTCCTTTGGAGCCTTGTCTGCTTTGGAACCTGCTCCGGAACCTTCTCCAGAACCTCCTCACGGACCTGCCTCGGAACCTTCTCCCGAACCTTCTCTGGCACCTGCCCCGGAATCTTCTCCGGAACCGTTTGCTGCACCTCCTCCGGATCCGCTGCGGAACCTCTTCCAGAACCTGCTCCAAAGCTCGCTCTGAGTCTGCTCCGACGTCTTGACTCTGGCAGAAGACCCCCAAGGTTCGAAGATGATCTGGTTGCATGTGTTGGGGCAGGTGTGGTAGGTTTTTGGCAGCGACAAGTCCCTATCGGAAACGGGGCCCGTGTAGATAGCAACTTGGTGGGGTGAAGAGATTGCTGTTTGAGGATGGGTAATAGTCACGGATTTATGCAATATTTTTGGATGACGGTTGGTCACACCAATGCTGCGGCATATTTCCTGCCATCCTCCTAGTCATCAGAGAAGTCTGGTTGGATGTCTTGGGGCAAGTATAGTGGCTGGTTGGCAGCGACAAGTTGCTATCAGAAAAGGGGCCCGTGTAGATAGCAACTTCGTGGGGTGAAGAGATTGGTGTTGAAGTGTTTAAGGATTAGTTATAGCCACGGATCTATGCAATATTTTGGGATGACGCTTGGTGACACCAATGTTCAAGCATACAGTGCCTGCCATCGTCCTAGTAAGCATCTGTTACTCGACTTCCCTGCGACGGCAGCCAGCAAAAGACCCTCTCGGCTGGCGGCTGCTGGCTTTCGTTCCCCCCCTTCTCAGGTAGCCCCACCCTAAAAACGATAGGGGAACGTGAACGCCCTAAAAAGGATACCCCGAAACGATAGCCACCCCAAAGTGTCAAAACCTGAAAAACGCTAGGGGACGCCCTAATTTACTTATGAATACAGCCCAAACCATAATTTAGACGCTGGCTCATATCGCCTCTCCTTCAAGTCGGGTTGCATCAATCCGCCGCATCAAGTAATCAAAGTAGGGTTAAGCAGTGAGTACGAAGAACTCGGAGTTCCACAGCTGCGCAGCTGCCGGGTGACGAAGCCGGTGCGCCCAGGAAGCATTGTGGACTCCTGTCGAAGGACTGGCCCGACTCCTGCACCCTCAACTTCCTTGAGGCGGGTGATGGAAACGATGTCCAGAGTCGACATCGTGAGAGACAGACATCTTGCAGAATGGACGAAGGGACGTCGGGATTCCGTGTTTGATAGAAAATCATGTTTTGAGTCTTGTCATGTTAATCCCTGAAATAAGTAGTAACAAGTGCATCGCTACTAGTAACAAGAAGCTACTAGTAACACCGGATTCTAAGTAGCATCTTGTTACTAGTAGCGATGCACTTGTTACTTTCTCAAACTGAGGACGGTGAAGCTTCGATGGGCTGGCACGCAGATGACGAGGGCCTTTTTCAAGGGAAGTTGGAGGACATTAGTGCCTTGGCCATTTGGGACTTGCAACGGAGGGGAGATATGCTCGTGAGTTGGGGACAAGCTGAATTCTTAGGATGTTTTTCAATGGGCCATCTGGGATCCCACAAGCCTCGTGGCAAGTTGACTTGAGTAGACGACTGCTGCCCATTGTACTGTTTTTGGGAGTGAAACAAATTTGATTTCGACACCACCGCCACTCTGCAAGTACTTTGTCTATCCCAAAGTCCCTCACAGACCGATGCCAGAAGAAAGTTGGTCTACCACAATTCTGACTTAGGAACAATGTTCGCTACTAGGGGCTCCTGGCATCGCTACTAGGAGCAAGGACGCTACTAGGGGCTCCTGGCCGTACTACTAGTAGCAAATAGCTAGTAACAAGAAGCTGTCAGATTCGAGAACTGCTAGGTGTGGTCTCGTTGTCCTTGGGAGAGTCACGCACCTTTGAGTTGCGGCGGAACTGGCCGGAGGCGGGTGCGTGACTGTTTCCAGTGTGAAGCTCTGCAGGTGGATGGGTGTAGCTAGCAGCTACTGGCACAAGAGACTTCTTTCCTTGTTTTTGAGACTCCATGGCAATGTGCAGCAACTCGGTACTCTCCTGCACCAAAAAGACTGTTTGGAAGGAAAGACTAGGAGAAACATCGAGAAGGAAAGACATTTGTCCCGCCAGGCTGAGAAGGCCACTGAGAAGATTACGCACCTTAGCGTGCGCAGACAGGGGTTTGCCGGTTTTCCACTGGCTTGCCACCGCTTGTCTCCCTGGATCTATCAATACATTTGAACCTGGGGTGCCATGTGACGGGGCAGACATTGTTATTGGTAGCAGCATACATGCATATGCACAAGAAATACTCCTTTTCCCAGTTGCATCTTTTGGACGTAAAAAAAGAAACACGTGGACCACACCGTTCAGGTCGTACACGTGAACTCATACACGTGGACCATGTGGAAGCAAGATCGTGTGTACACGTTGGCCTGTGAAGTGGACTTGGCTGAGCATGTGGAGAGGCAGAACACTCCTCAACCCATGCCACCCGGGTCCCACCCCACCAACGGGACCCAACGTCCTGCTTACTGAGCACCCACACCTTGCATATGTGTGAAATATTCTTACCACCAGGTTTCAATCACATGTGCTTGTAATGTTTAACACGGTATGGATATGGGATATCACGTGAACCACTAATTACGTGGGATATGGAGTTGGTTGACTGCCCGCTTGCTTTACATCCTGAAGGCAAGGAAGACATGTGACCGAGGTTGAAGAGCGGAGACCTGTTGACCATGGAGGGCATGACCCAGAAGCACTTCATGCATCGCATTCCCAAAGCTGGATGTAGTGGTCCTCGAATCAGTCTCACTTGGCTCCTCGAACGAGAACGGGGGGGAACCGTAGGTGTTCTCGGCATTTGGACAACTCTTACTAAAATTGTGAGGGATATGGTCTACAATGGCAAGAATGAATTATGTGAATGTTGATTCTCTTAGCTGCTACTTGGCTGGGAGTGGTCGATCGGTGGGAAATGGGAGTAATTTTGGAGTTGACCTTTACGGGGTTGGGTTGAACCACAAAGTTTCAAAGGTGAAAGGTTTTGGAAAAGGTTTTGTTCCACACCACCAGTACAGGAACGATGTGCTCCATGCAACTAATTAGGCCTTTCCACATAAGGGAATGGACTGAACTAACTAGGTATTGCCACTTGCCTCAAGAATGGTTTGGATGCTTTCAAACACATGTTCTTTGGTTCAACTCCATGATCTTAAGTTGGGTTTTCGAGCAACTAACCGCAGCAGTTGAGGCGTTGGATTCGCAAGCACTACCCCGAGTGCTTGGCTCACAGCCGGATGCGGTAGCGAAAACGAGAAGAGCGAATGAGAGTGAGGAAGCGGTGTGAAAGTGGAAGAAGGTTCATGTGGAGTGAGATCCTCATGAGCACGCAGGGCATTGATCAATTGATTTGACAGATTTTAATCGGATACTTTGCAATGATGTGGGGGGGGAAATGCCAAGTAGCCGCCTCGGTAGTCCTTTGGGCTCAGTCTTCCCGGCTTCATCTCAGCGTCCGCAGTCTCTCGTCTTGGAGAAAGGTCTTTTCATGTGGATGAGTCACCGTGGATGGGGAGGAAATATTGGGAGTTGTGAACCTCCAAATGTTGTGGTCAATCTGCGCTACGGAATCCTTGTGACTCTTGTGACTTCCAGACGGCGAGATGTTTGCTGTTCACTCAACAGAGAGGCTTCCTGGTAGGTTTTGGCGTTGCTTGGTTTGGTGTTTTCACGTCGAACTTCGAATCAACCAGCGATGCTTCTGGAAAAGCCGACTCCGGATGGAACTTGCCCCACAAGGAGATCCTGGATTCTTTTGGATTCTTGATCCTCCTCCTTTTTAATCTTAGTCATTTGCTGTGTGCAACGAGACAGGCACATGAGACCTGATGGGTAGAGGTGTGAGCCATGCATCCCAGGAAGTGAAACCAGATCACACCACTTGTAAACTCCCTAGAGGATGACTCATCCATTGGGTGCCATCTCTACCTTTTGGGGGGGTGCCCTTCCTACTTGGCCTGAGGATCAACCATGAACGGAGCTGTGGAGAACTTCAAGCTTGAGCTGCAAGACTCCTGTGCCACGCAGCTGATGTAGTTCCTTTGAAGGAGGAAAACGTTTTTTCGGTCTGAGAAGGCAACATCGTCGTTTTTTTTTTGTATCGCTACTAGTAACAAAGGGCATCGCTACTAGGAGCAAGGACGCTACTAGTAGCTCCAGGCCTTACTATTCGGAATAAGAAGCTACTGGTAGTTAGCATCATTTGGTACCCTTTTGTTTCCCGTGTCACGGCTTGAGGCCCGTATCATCTGTGCTGCCGAGCAGGACAGCCCAACTGGAAAGGGCAGCAGGGGTGAAAGCTGGATGCAACATGCACGGATGAAGGTAAGGCCACTTAGTTTTTCATCCTGTTACCACATTCTTCTGGGTGACATTCAACTTTTTGGAAAGCCTTCTCATACTCTGTAGACACTGTAGACGTGGTGTCATCTGGCGGGCAGTTATGAAACACCAGCATCAGCAGCTGCTGTGGCGAAGTGATGAAAGCTTTGCACAGTCAGGATTGATGTTTTTATTATCTTCACGGCCGTCCTGTTATTGTTTTGAAGATAGGTGAAGTCCTGTAATATGACTTCATATGAAAACAGCACATAGGACCTGCTTTTTCAAAACTCTTGCGGAAACGAATCCGACCATGCTCCAAGGAAGCCTTCAAATATGTTCCACTTCATCCTTTTGCTCTTGCCGCACGCTGACATGGTGAATTCTGGTGCTTTGGGTCAACGCAACGTAATGCTTTGTGCCAGTAAACCTAGGAAGTGAAGCGCCAAAGGCGGACACATCGCTGCTCTCCAGGAGCTGGCGTCTGCCAACTACGAAGCCAAGAAGCGTAAAGAGGACAGCTTGTGCTTTAGGGAAGGAGTAGATGCATGGGAACACACCGTCCAAGGGAAAGAAAGTGAGAGAGGGAGGGGTAGCAGGACTTTTCTGAGTTCACATCCTTCGATGACACGAAGATCCAATCTGGAACTGCGGGCATGTGGAATGAGATTGCCAATCCGACCAGAGACTCATAGACTGTAGCTTTGAGTCGGGCACGCCAGCCATAGATACAAGGAGCCAAAATAAATATTTAAAGC
Organism: Durusdinium trenchii; assembly: GCA_963970005.1. Lineage (NCBI taxonomy): Eukaryota > Dinophyceae > Suessiales > Symbiodiniaceae > Durusdinium > Durusdinium trenchii. The sequence continues at coordinate 52,164 of CAXAMN010004747.1, forward strand.
AACACATAAGCAAAAAAAAGGCAAAAGGTAAAGCAAACAACCAAGCAAACATATGTAGCTTTGCGTATTTATCGTTATTTTTTCACGTTTTTTTTCGCTATATTATCACATTTTTCCCGCTTTATGTTCGAATGTTGTCCGCATTGTTTTCGCTCTTTTTTTTTCTGGTACCACTTCTGCACTTATGAAAACTTTTACCCGTCAGCAATATTCGCTGTACGCTCCTAGGAAAAAACAAAAAACAAACAAAAAGCAAAACAAAAGTGAAAATAAAGCGAAAAAGAGTGGGAAACAAGCGAACAACAGTTAAAAAAGCGACAAACACGCAAGCTCAATTTTTTTGCTTGTTTTTTCCGCTTTATTTTCACTTTTTTGCTTGCTGTATTTTTGCTTTTTTTCTTTTTGCATTGTTTTTGCTGTTTGCTTTTGCTTTTGTTTTGCATTTTCATTTGCTCTCTTTTCACAAAACAAATATTTGATGGTTGGTCATGTATGGCTGCCATTGCTCAAAAGAAACGGTAGCTTTTTTGATGCAAAATTCTGATGTAGTGACCATCACCTTTCTTGAACTCGAGAAGCTTGCAGACAGCCAATATGAATATCGTATGGTTTGTTTGCAAGCTAAATTTCGGACTTTCCGAAGCAACATGCATGGTCAACAACACCATGATTGTTTTGCCTAGGTCCAGGTAGGCTCTTACGGATTACCTATGTAGACCGACTTCTTGTGAGTGCACTTGGTGACATCATTTTCTGATAGAAACAACATCGGATGGAGACTCATTCTTCCGAGGATCTCGATGAGCGCGAGCGTGCCCTGATACTCCGAGAGGCTTGTGCAATCCCGGCTTATGATCCAACCCGTTTCTCATAGGATGGCCCTCTAACCCTTTTTAGTCCGCTTTCCGAATCGGAACCTTTCCACACCTGTCCCTGGTGCTCCAGTATCAAGTGTCAGCTCATTTTCTGAAGACAGGCAATCTGGAGTGCGGATTGTTCAAGTGAAAGGTGTGTGCTCATGCTTTACAAGAGAATACAAACCGAAGGGAAGAAATAATAGCAATCCACTGTGATTTGTTATTCTTTAAAGGACGCTACTAGGGGCTCCTGGCATCGCTACTAGGAGCAAGGACGCTACTAGGGGCTCCTGGCCATACTAGTAACAAGAAGCTATTGGAAACAAGAATTCACTAGGATTTCTTATCAAGTCTGGGGGATGGATGCGGTCATTTCTTCGTTCCGAAAGACCTTCAGGCAGATGTGGATCGACGCGAGAGAATTCTGCAGGCAATCGAACGATGGTGTAAAGGCAACAAGCTTCTTTGTTACTACTAGCGTGGCACTTGTTACTGGAAGCGATGCACTTGTTCCTAGTAGCTTCTTGTTACTACTAGTAAGGCACTTGTTACTAGTAGCGTGGCACCTGTTACTAGTAGCTATTTCTACTTGTATTTGCTAGGAACCCTCAGCTTCATGGGCATGCCGATTTCTTGAATGTCAGAGTTTCCATGACGTAAGGGCTTCAAGAAGCTTTAACAGAGCGCTTGTTTGGTCGCAACTGCAGATGCATTTTAAACATCGGGTAGACCTGATTATGACTGCAGCTAATCAAGCGAATGGATCTCCTTTTCTTTGTCATACCGTAGACACGTTGACAGCACTTGTAGAGGCCAAGGAGGATAACCATTTGCAGCTTTGCTGAATCGAGATTAGCCTTCAAGCAACAGTTTGAAGATGAACTGATTTCTTCGTTTCTAGAGACCTGTGGGTGAAGACCCATTGAACAGCAACCATTGGATTCATTGGATCAATCGAGATCAGAGCATATTCTATTTTGTGTTCCTTGGATTTCTTCCTCCCAAACTGGCTAATAAAGTCACCACTTAGAAACTTAATCATCGATGAATCGGCATGTTTGGCTTGAGAAGTAATCGGATGGCATCTTTTGTCCTTTGCGGGAGCTTGCGCAGGGGGAATGCGCCATGAAGACTTGAAGACATATTAAGAGCAACACATAGCAGATGGTCTCTCAATGGCCGGAACAGTCATAAACCTTCTGTAGACATCATAGACATTAGACTTTTTCACATCGACAGTTGTGACTCAGCAGCCCAGGCTTCCGATGACTCCGACCCCTGCCCGCGCTGGGGCTCGTTTCTCACCGCCAGCGCCTGTGGAGGATGTTCCAACCCAAATGGAGCAAAGCAAACAGAACTGAGACGAACTGACTGTAGAGTGACAACCAAAAGAAACTGTCCAAAAGCCACCGTGAAAAAGGACCATCGCGATCCTGTGACATAAGGCGCTTGCCGCTCCAGGCGACCCAACAAACAGACGACTATGGGTTGGGATCCCCAGACAGGCAAAAGGGGACAAGATGGGTGAAAGTAGAAGAATGCGATTGGCTTTTCTGGAGTGAAAAGTGGAGAAGAACGTGACTCTGCCGGGAATCCGAAGCAATCTGAATCTCTGATCTCTGATCATTGACATCCGTCGATGGTCACCGGTGACTCTCCTTCTCAGGTTGTCACCGGTGCTGTTCTCTTCGACCAAGTCAGGTCAGGAGGTGCAGCGCTTTAGCCGTTTCGCTTCTCAGTGACGCTTTGGGACAGATCAGTGTTTTGGACCTCATTTTGGACTTCTTTCTGTTCTTTATAAAGACGCTTCGTTTTTCTTGAGAAAAGGTATTGGCTCGATATTTCTTTGTGATGTTTGCATGGTCTTTTGGTGGTACTGTCAGACCTTGGAATCCTTCTGCATTCCTTCACCATTGGCCAGAGCCTTGAGTCGAAAGCATTACCAGTGCACAGGCGTGAGATCATCGCCCAAGAAGCTACAAGGGCCTGTTTTTGCACCACCTGCCTGCTGATCATCCATCATCCAGTGAAAGAGGAAACAACGGAACATTTTGACAGAGTGTGCTGATCAATCAAGATAGGACACTGCTGTTCAGGGACTCAAATGTGAGAACTTCCGACGTTGATTAGAAAGAGCGACATTAGGTCCAAGTACTTTTGGATGCCAAACTCCGGACTCCACTCTTTTCTGATCTTCTCTCCTGAGTTGAGGTGACCGAGTCCGAGCTTGACACCGTGGAGGCCTGCGTCTGCGGCTCAACTGACAGCCTCCCGACGTCGAAAGCCGCGTTCGCAAGGTCGGAAGCTGCCACCGGTTGAAGGCGACGGGACGACAAAGGAAAGAGCTTTGTGTTGGTCGTAGCAGCGTGGTATTGATCGTTCTTTGGGTCTTTGTGAAGTAAGTCTCCCAGATTGGTTCTCCGAGATCGAACGGTGTGTTTACACCCTTGGAGCCAGCATTTCTTCTTGACAGTGTTGAAGACCAGTTCAAGATCTGGTGCGAAGAAGCATGTAGATCTAGTTTCTTTCCTTCACAAATGGACAATATGCCATCAGTCGGTCCAAGCCAAAGTAAGAAAACTACTTAAGCAGAACAGCAGAACATAATCACTTGTCCTATCATCTCCTATCCCTAGACAGGTTGTCGGCCATCGCTATTAAGTTAGAAACCACCGCTCCTAAGTTACGGAGTCCAAGCTGCACATCACCGGAGCATTTGCAGGCGATGTTTGAGCGACGGGACATGGACACGCCACGCCCTACCGCACGCAGGCCACGGTTCAGGTGAAACCGTGACGTTTCCTTTTTCATGTGGAGAGTTGAGAGTCAGGAGCTTCTGGCACATGATTTCTTTGCCATTTCTGGCGTGAGTTCCCAGGTTTCAAGGTAGGGGCATGTCATGATGTTGTGGGCCCGCTATAGGCCTGCACATGAGGTTGGATTGAGTTGAATTGGGCTGATATTGTGCAGAAGTCCTTGGAGACCACCTTTCCTGGTCCCGAGGACTGGCGGCCCGAGTCAGACGATTGCTGCAACTGCAGCAGCACTGCAGGAGAGGATACGATGGCGACGGTTTCTGTCGCTGTTTGTCCACTGATCCACAGCCTGTCTTGTCTTCCAACAAAGGGCGCTTCAGAGAGGTTGATACTGTAAGTTTGTTCCCCACCTGCCAGGTGAGGGTTGTTAGATTCTATCAGAGCTCTTCTCCTCTCCCCTCCTCCTCCTCCTCCTGGCCAGCAGATCGCAGTGGGCACTACCGCACCTCAACAGCGAGTGCCAGATCGCAGTGGGAACTACCGGACCTCAACAGCACTATATACCGAAACGCAGCCGCAAGCGTGAGATCGCAGTGGGTGCCACCGGACCTCAACAGCAAACGCCAGGTCACAGTGGGCGCTACCGGACAACACACAACGTAACCACAAACACAATACACAGTTCAAGTGTTATCAGGTTGGGGGCCATTGCTTCAAGCTGCACCATCGCTCGTAGGTTGGAGGCCATCGCTATTAGGTTGGAGGCCACTGCTTCTAGGTTTGCTTTTCCTTGTTTTCAGTTGCCCTGCTGGTGTTGGTGGTGTACTCTGTTGTAACTCTCCTGAGTCGGCAGCCGGAAGAAAAGCTCGCGGCAAATATGGGGAGGGACCTTGACAAAGGCTAGCTGGTAAGCTTTTTTTATTTTTGATATTTTTGATCCTCTTACATTTTCTTGCATCTCTTGTCGAACCAGGAGCTAGACGGATCATTGAAAGAAACATTCCAAGTTTGGCCGCATGACAGAGAACATCCAACTCAATTGGATGTTAACATGCTAAGGAGGTTTTTCTTGATATCTTCCATGATCCAGTTGTCGATACACACTCCAGTATGACCAATATTTCCTCTTGAAGTTTTGTTTGGGTTGCTGCATGTTGGCCAGCATTGCAGGCTGCTGTGACCGGGAATGCTACCGAGGTGCCGAGTGCGAGGAAAGGAATCAGTCCGATAGATCTTTTGGTTTCCTTTTGCCTTGTAAATGCAAGAGAAGGAGGCAGAGTTCGTTCCAGGGTTACCCAACGACTTTCCAGTTACGAAGTTGAGTTTGTTGGGTTGAGGCAGATCACTTTCCATATTAGGCTATAGGCTCATTTTTGGAGGCACATGAGGCACCAATACGTCCAAATACCAATAGCTCAACTTAATGGGCAACACAGAGACGGCGTGAGGGAGATGGACGCGCGTATCAATCAATGTCTGCCAGATTGATTCTCTTCCTTGGAAGTGGGAACCAGCTTAGTCCCTTTGCAGAGCCACAGACTGAAGCGAAACAACTGGAAATATTGTGGCACTGCAAGACATGTTCAATGTGACGCAATCAATACTATGAGCCGGAAGTCTTGTGCACAGGATTTAGACTTTGGAACTTCTCTTCGGGAGCGAACACATTTCTAACATTGCCCTGCCTCAGGGAAGGAAGCCGCGAGTGACAATGCAGGAGTTGCTACGACAGGATGAGGACGAGTCAAGCTTGCAGCGGACTTCATGTTGGCCAAGTTTTTCTGTTTTTACACAGCTTGGTAGGATAGATCGCGAATTCATATTGCTTGCCGAGGGTTTCTTAGAATTTCTTGCCAATGCTGCACTCATTTGGATGGAGGAGCGGCTCTCAGTTTACTGAGTGGCGCCCCTAGTTTTTCCATTGGATCCAGGTGTTGGTGGGTCACAGGAGATCACCCCATGTAGAAAAAAAATGATTCACACGCAGTAAGCTTTGGCAGCAAGAACTGAAGATATAGCTCTTTTGATCTCTTTTGAGTGTTGGAACAAGAAAACGATTCGATCGTGAAACAATTCGTGGAAAAGCGGGTGTCAGAGGACTGAGGGCAGTTTTGGGGTGATGGTGAATGGATGTCCTACAGTGAAAAAACCAAACAATCTAATCAAAGCCAATTGTGGGGATGACACTCGCACAGGACCTGTTAAGCAAGTTCATGTGGCCAGAGGCATGTTCCAACTGGATGCTGGCAGCGTGTTCAGATATTACGGAGTATTACGTGCATCCCATTGAACCGCGCCCCTGCTGACGTATGTTCAACTCTAGCTGGGCATATGGCTAACGCACCGTCCCTGTTTAGAGGAATAAGATTGAATAAGTATCCTCCGCCCAAGAGAAACAAGATAACATCGTCCAGCCTTCAAAGCGCAATCAGGTCATGAGTGTTTGCGCTAATGAAGAGCAATTCGATATGCTGCATGCTTTCGCGAGATCGCAAGTAACTATGCATCTTGCTTGTGCTGCATGACTATTTGGGTTTTGCTTTGACATTGACATTGACGTACAGCTTCCGGGTCGGAGAAGAATACAGCACTCGCAAGATGGGCCAGTAGTTTTTTAAGGAATGATTGGCCAATCTTTGATTGGTATGCACAATATGGTGGTTGAATAGAAATCTTGCGATTTGACAGAAACTTGGCGCTTGCGTGCTCAACCACGGGAGGGAGGGCCTTGCAATGTATCGTTTGTGTCTTCATGGTTCCGTGTACAAGCCGAGTCCGATTTGCATCATTTGCACAACAACATCTAAGTGGTTCCACTCCACATAATCGGATAGAAGAGCCAAACTCCCATCGATTTGCCTTTTTGTGAACTACTCTTGTTTTTTTGACGACTCGTCTAGCTTTTCATTGCTCAAGCAGAGAGATGCTATTGTCAGAAAATACCCAACGGAGCTTGTCCACATCCTAGTTTCAGGACTTCCTTGCATTTCACCTTGCGAGTACTTGTAGCTCTCCTAGTGGTCCCCAATTGATTCTGTGAAACAAGTGTGACAAGCAACCTTTCGACCTTGGCAGCCGACTAGAGAATCGGATTCATATAGACTTATATACATAATATATATATATAGACTCATTTAGACAGAAGCTACGGAAAAAATGCCGTGCAAAGATGCGGGCCTTAAGGGCTTTAAACAGATGCGAAACTAAGCCGTGCAGCCATGGTCACTTCGCTGTTTGCAAGGCATCGAATTCGATACTACGAACGGGGCGCTCCTGCCATTTCTACTAGGAGCAAAGGGCATCGCTACTAGGAGCAAGGACGCTACTAGTAGGTCTTTGAAGCTACTAGTAACAAGAAGCTAGGCTAGACTTGCCACAATTGCCAGACGGAGACACCAAACAGTTGGTTGATTGGACACTCTTTCCTTTTGCGGTGACTGTGTCACTCTTCTCCAGGGCAAGCTTCATACCTTCGAGTTGGGCCTCCGCGTTTGGTAGGCCTTGCAGCGCTATGCGACCCATTCAGGAATCACCAGGAATCCAAACGGAGTTTCTAAGGAAAAACCATCATTTGTGAGATACAACTGTGTATTGCAGGCCCAGTCTCCGGAGACAGGCAAGACTTCTACCGTAAAGATCATGGGGCCAGCTTTAACATAGCTAGGTGCCAGAATACCTTGTGCAGTGGGGTTGGTACCTGGAACATATCTCATTGCGCATGTACAGGTCGTAAGCAGCCATGGCAGGCAGCGCCGTGCTTTGGATGCATTTGAAGGGAAGGGTTGCCCTCCTACCCGCAAGGTTCCGAGAGATTTTATAGCGTAAGAAGATTCACACACCCAGTTCAAGTGTCTCATGGCTCCAGCAACCAAACACAAGGAATCCGTCATCCTAGTCCAGAGAGAACGTCCCTCCCGGAAGTGGATGCCGCCCTCCACAATCTTCAAAGACATCAGCTTCCAAGACATCAGCTTTCTCAAGCTGCCTACTTTTGTTTTTGTTTGAACAAGCTTTTTTGCTACTAGTAGCTACTTGCTCCTAGTAGTACGGCCAGGAGCCCCTAGTAGCGTCCTTGCTCCTAGTAGCGATGCCAGGAGCCCCTAGTAGCGAACATTGTTACTACTAGAGTCGGAAAAATAGCTCACCCCTATGCCAGAGACCTATGCCGATGCTGGACCCAGGCGACCTATATGCCTCAGTCGGCGGTCTTCTCAACCTCTTCACGGCCGCTGGGACCATGGTGTCAGCGAGTAGCTTTGAGGTTTCATTCAGAGTAGGGGAGAACTTGTAGCCTCAACACAATAGTATTCAATAGAGTCTCCGAGTCTCTCCTCTACTCCGCATCAGTGACCACCCAAGATCATATGATCCACGCTCCATGGGTGTCCATCGTGCACATACACGGAAGCGATGGCTTTCTATGTCTCTCCATGTGTTTCAAAACGAGGCCACGTGTGGCGCTGGACGTGGATGAGGTCCTCTGTCGTACGGCGGAAGCCTTCTGCATGTGGCACTCAGGGCAGCCGGGCACTGACCTCACGGACCGAAAGTGAGAGATGTGCCGTTGTCCTTGTGCCCTGTGTCAAGTGTGCCGGTGTTCCCTAGTTGTGGTTGTTCCCTGGTGCTTTCCTTCCTTGAGATTTTTGAACGTATTGGACAGACTTAAAAGAGCGTCAGCGGTTTTTTTCGGGCATGGGGCTCAGTCCAAATCCACCAAACTTCTTGATCCACCCCTGAGCTACCTGATCATGGCCATTTATGCAGGTAAGAGTGTGTGGCTTGAAAGAACTGTGATGGGGGACCTAATCCTTGGATATATTTGGAACGCATATTAATTGCATATTACTATTGAAATGACCGGACGCATATTAATAGCAATGGCCTCCAACCTAATATTTGGGAAGGGCCGCACTTGTGCCACAGCTTCACAGCTCTTGCCGCTCGCGAGGAATGCTTCCAGAGATGCTACTCCACAGATGCGTCCGCCTTGCGGGATCAGTTCCTTTGCTCTGACTTCGCCATCATGGCGGAACCCGTGTGACTCGGCACTCAAAAGCGAAATGGGCTGACTCGAGTATCTTTGGTGCTTGCCGTTGCAGGTCAAGACTTCTTTGCGTCGTTCTCAACAAAAGGAAGCGTCCAGAAACATAAAGTAGGAGATGCCCACAAGCTGGTACAGGATGTTGAAGGGCCTCTAGAGTCTAGAGCATCAAGGTTCAAGTCACGAAAGTCTCTTCTCAAGCCCATTGATATTGTTTTTCTTTCCAACGAACAATCAACTAGCTGGTTTCTTGGGGCCAGCTTCTTTGGCGATTTGCCTTTTTTCCGCTGATGCCTTCTATGGACTTTGACACTTTACTTTGCATAAGGTTTCTTCCTCAACACACTTTGTATCCTACCCTTTACGGCCTCGGCCAAAGTAACGTATACATCCTTACACATCCTTATACTTCTCGCCGTCTCGTCCCCAACGCCCAGGTTGGGGAGCCAAGAGGCGCTACAGGGACTGAAGTCCGCAGGATTTGAGGCGATCGCTCGTTCCAGGGTGGGTGACTTGGGACCTCAATCTTGCTGATTGTGTGCAAACTGTCAGATTTGATTTCTTCAATCTGGATTTGGGACCCAATCGCAACCGCTGTGTTTCAATCGGTTTCAACCGGCCAGCTGCATGCGGTGACATCACGCCCTGGGCACTGCAAGTCCAGCACAGAGCGCTTTCTGGCACGATGCTGCTCGCTTCAACTGGATGTCTTTGCATCGCTCTTCTTCTGTTCTCTTCTCTTGAAAAGAAGGTGCTCGTTGTTTTTAAGATCTTGGAAGCGAAGCTTTGATGCAAGTAGCTTTGTGGTAGTTTGGCGTACGCTTTGTTTGCATCTCTGGATGCAAGTAGCATGTATTCCAGCTTTTCAAGACCGAACCTCTTGTATACAAGGTTTCCCTGCTTTGATCAGTGGCCTACACTTTGCTTCAGCCTCAGGACTTCCGAAAGAATAGAAATAAGTTGTGGTGCAATAAGTAGATGCAACTTGCAATCCCAACACCTTTCTCGCTTATCTATTATAAGTTATAGGTAATCCTTGCCTTGCATCCTGGGATCGCTTGTGGACGTGTCAAAAGAGGTTCCGAAGCACCCACGCTGCTGTGAGCCGCTCAGCGTCCGTGCAGGACCCAGCAAGGGCGAACTCTGCCGACAGCTGGGTGCGGTGGCGTTGGTGGACGACCAACTGCAAAACGTGATGGATGCGGCTTCACACGGTTCCTGCGCAATATGGGCAGTTTGTCGGTTTCCGTGTCGAAAGGCAAGATGGGGGCACTCCAAGCTGGCCTAGTTGCGCCATTTTAAGAAAGAGACCCAAGAAACACCAAACACCAAACACCAAGGAGATGATAAGTTCGTGCGTGCTCCATGTTCTTTCTGGCTGCCCGTGTCCTTTTGCTTTGATGGCATCATTGGTAGTGGCCGCTACAAGCTCACAAGACTATGGTTTGTTCTGCAACACAAAGTCTCTTGATGTTTCAACATACAGTAGCTGACACATTCCATGTTTTTTTTGCACATAAAGTAGTGGGCTCAGCCGCATCTTGAAGGAGATCCCTTGTTGAACGTCGGTGTCCATTTTGCCCGAGAGTTCTTTTGTCGGTGAGGTGTCCGATGTGTGGTGTTGGACCTGCAGGGTCAATATGTCGCTCGGCGGCAGAACCGTCTTCGATCAGTTTGTTGCACAGGGTCTCGCGAGAATCGGGAACTTGCATGCTCTTAGGGTGGAGGCCATCGCTATTAGGTTAAGAATCTTTTGCGTTTTCTTTGAGTCGCTTTGAGTCAGATCCCTCAAGATCGATCCGCTTTCAGATCGCACTTTGAAAAAGTCTAGCAAACTCCTAAAGTCTTGCTACCTGCTGAGCCGTCACTGAGATTCGCCTTTTTCGCATTTGATGTCTGGCATTGGTTATGTTGACGATGCTTCAGGGAAATGATGGACTATCACTAACAACGCATTCTCATGTTAGAGGTTGATATTGACTGCCGTTGCAATATTGACTGCTGTATGTGCAAAACGTTTTCAAAGAGACCGAGGTTTGGAACCACAGCACGTCGTTGCCCAACGGCGCACAGCGTCTCTACTCATGGGCTGAGACTGCGTCTTTCGTGTAACTAGGCTTTGTTCATATACAAAAGCAAACAAGAAACAATGTTCGCTACTAGGAACAAGTGCATCGCTACTAGTAACAAGTGCCTTACTAGTAGTAACAAGAAGCTTAGGATGGCCACGAACCATGGGCATTGTGGGCTTAACACCGCAGGCGGACACTCAGATGGATTCTCACATTTCTAAGAACCAAGTGAGACAGAATCGAAGACGAGGAACGAAAAAACCGAGGATGAGCCTCCAAGGCATGCCGATGTCTGGGACTCAGAGTGAGACTCAAGCAGACGTCTAAAAGATGGACATGGAGTCAGTCAGACCAGTAAAGCTAAGAAAAGGCAAAAACAATAAATAATTAGAGTTACTGTAAACGCATTATGAATGGGCCTTTTTAATGAGGCCCCTTATCTTTTTCTGTATATATATATAATCGTTTCACTCTTGTTTTGTCTTACTCTCCAAAGTTCACTATTCTCTCACCATAGACACTTTCACGACTTCCTGCAGGGCCTCTGCGGCCTCGGCGGCCTCCCATGTCTCGCAGTTCTTGCCGCGGAGTCAATCGGAGCCTCGTGGTCCGCATCCGTGGGCCGGAGAACAAGAAGCTACGAACGGGGCTGGCTGTACTACTAGTAACAATGTTTGCTAGTAGATAGAATTTAAATTAGAATCTACTTAGAATTGGAACAAGAACGCTACTAGGGGCTCGTGGCCTTACTACTAGTAGCAAATAGCTACTAGGAGCAAAGGGCAGCGCTACTAGCAGCGATCGGACGCTACTAGGGGCTCCTTTCAAAACCAAAGAAGGCGATGCAAAGCGACCTCCGGTTGGAAGGTCGACGGCTGAGGTTCGGAGCAGGCAGTGTGCCGAACTCCCAAGCGACGGCCTTGCCGCCGGGAGAATACGCTCAGATTCTCGGTGGCCAACGTGTTCGGTGGAGTGTTGTAAAGGCAGTTTTGGGATTTTTTTGCTGCAAACACTTCAGTGCTAGTGGTTCAGGGTCATGAATTCTTTGCAGAATTGATTTAGATATGAACTACGCCCCAAGGAACGGATATTCCGTGCCGAGAACTCAACTGCCGCCTTGGCCCCAGGTTGAGTTTGCGCTGCTTGCTCATGCAGTTTTGAAGAGCATGTGAGCACAACACATTGCTGTTCTTGTGACTTCATCAAACTGCAAAGACAGATTGCCTTTAAAGCTCCTCTTGCCTCAACAGCCCTCATCAATGCATCTCATTTTGTTGAGATGCTGAGATGACAAACAAGAGATTTTTCTGAAGTCCGCCCTACAGTCCTACAAGCCTCGACTTGTTTTCTTTGTTCCTTTCATTGGGGAAGACTATGTTACAGAAGCATCTGAGGCCTTCTTCACCTTCGGTTCCGCAGACTCAGCTCCCGTGTCTCCGCAGCAAGTACTTTGCCGAAGAGAATTTGTCATCCAGCCAAGTAGGGTCAAACTAGGGGTTACAGTAAGAAACGGCTGAGTATTCCAGGATCAAACAAATCGTTTTCAAGTGACCCGTTTGCAGGTCCTTGACCCACCTCAGACTAAAGCCTGCTGCAAAGCTTTGGTGTGTAGAGGGCTGAACGTGGACGTCCTCATTCGCCTCAGCTTCCAATGGCCAGCGCTTTGAGGAGCACTGCCACTGCCGTCACTGCAATCGACCGGCCAGAGCTGTTGCCACTTGTCCGCACTTCATCGCAGGTTTTGTGCCATGGCCAATGCAGAGAAATTGACACTTGAGTCGCCACTTGATGTTTGAGACTTTTCTGAAGTCCAGTGGCTTGAATCAAGTTGCTTGTGCTTTGCTCATGTTTGCCCATTTTCGTCAGGCACGATGTCCCCGCAACGCATCCGTCCGCGCACATGGCCACCCAGCAGCTGCACTTGCCGCAGACGGCGGTCTCACTGCCAAAGACACAGCTGCCGCCTACGCAGCCGCAGGGCGGTTTTTCCAAGCGAACGGTGGGTGAGCCACGGGAGGCTGGGAGCAGGATGGGTGGTGCACTTGGCCCAAGAGGGTAAATGTTAGGTGGTGGGAGGTATATAAAACGATTTTTTCATCTAGTAACGTTGAAAGCCGTTTTGGAAAGCAGCTCTCCCATTTGTCAGGTGATCTTCAAGCCGCGCTTGCCCTTGGGGATTTTTGTGTCGGATTTGCACCTGGGGCGTGTGAGCGGAGTTTTTGATGGCCAAGCCAAAGAGCAAGGCCTCGAGGCGCCCGGAGACCCAGAGATTTGGAAGGCCTCGAGACCGCTTGGACGTCGCGTTGGTTCCTTTTGGCGAGTGTAAAGATGGAGATGAGCTCGTTGGATGTGAGTGGTTGTTGGGGATTGAAAACACTGGGGTATCCAAACGGTAGAAAGTTTCAACATCAATGGCTTGCTCCGTCGGGCTGTGGATGGCGATTTCCCAACTCATCACATTCTCAAGGTACTTTGTCATGGCGGCCATCGATGGTAAGCCATACAGTAACTTGGCGGTCATTCTGGCGTCCTGCAGCTGCTACAGTAGGTTCTGAGGATTGGGATGTACCATCCACTGAAATTTTCGAAAGGAGATCCGTCGGCCTGTCAACTCTGAATTTCCTGGCTGCGTGCAGTGCCCCACATCAGAGCATCCATGTGAGATAGAGTAAGGGCCCTAGATGTTCAATGGAGAACCCTTGTGGCAAACTCCTTCGTCCAGCAAGGGTAGCAGTGACCGAGCGCTCTCACTTATGGTCTTACTGGCTGGGTGGGTTCCATTTACCACGCAATCCGCTGATGGTTGAAGGCAACCTCCAAATTCCCGATATCCAACCTATGGACCCCGAACACCAGAGTTCTTGAGGCGAAGCTCTATTGGAGCAGAAGAAGGATGGCAACGTCCCTTACCGCGCGGGCAGCTGAGTGGGTGAAGCTTGAATATCTTCATGCAGAGCATTTTTTGGAGCTTGTCGATGTGAAGGAGATCCACTATAATAGACAAAAAGACATGAAAGCACATAAACTTGCAGTAAGAACAACACGCCAGCTTTGCAGAGGATGCGAGCCCCAAACCCATGTTCCCTTGTGCGGTGATCCGTGAGGGAGTACGAGTGAAGCATTGAAGCGAAGTTCTTCTGCATCAACTCCATGTTTCTTCTGCATAAACTGACCATGTCTGACTATGTGGCTAAAGATATATCTACACCATGTGGCCATGTCTGCCAAGGTGATGATTCGACCGATTCCTCCACCCAATGCGGAAGTTATGATCGAATGCATCAAGGCTTGACGTTGTGGGTTGGTTAAGAGTTCCTTCATGAGCAAATCATTGTTGTATATTGTTGTCCTCTTTGATGTTCTTCTCATGTTGAACATCGTTGCTTCCTCAGCTCTTGAATCAATTTTCCAATTTAAGCTCCCTTCAGAAGGACTTGCCGTTCCCTGTTCCCTCATGCCTTTGGTCACAGTACCTACACACCTTTGAGCGTGGGCGAGGTGGTGGGGCAAGACGTTTCCTCGTTGCCACCGGAGCTGCGGCACTTGGACGTGGAGGTCTATGACGAGCCCTGCTTCATCGGTCGCGCCGAGCAGGCCCCATGGAAAGCTCATGAGCAGCTTTATTGGCTTCTTGACAGCCCCTAGTAGCGTCCTTGCTCCTAGTAGCGATGCCAGGAGCCCCTAGTAGCACGGCCTACTTGCACAGGCAAGCTTCTTCAAGAAGCTCCTGCCAGACGAGGACCACACATAGCTTCCAGCATTGGGACGGAAAAGCTAGTGGTGTTCCATGCTTAACCGACGGATACTTTTGCCATCGGATCTACTTACTTTCCAACGACCCAGTCTTTGGTTTTCTCAATGCCAACCATCCAACTGGTCCATTCTCGAGAGGAGTTACGGAACTGCATCTCCCGACGTCACTTCAGCCTCTCCTGGGCTTCTGGAGCGCTCCAATTCACCAGGCTCTCAGTGAACACCATCTTCGTCAACAAGGCGTGAGAAGAAGATGGAAGAAGATGGAGATGGAGGGCAGTGCAAACGAAGTTTAGGGAATGTTCCAGATTTGGCCGTGGAATTGATATCACTTCCCGTTCCGACTCTGTCCATGCAGCCCAGGTCTTCGCACCGGTGAACGGCACGATGCTACTGGGCTCACGGTGAGGGGCCAGGACATGTCGGAATTTACAGTGACGTTGCCTCAATTCTAGGAATGTGTTCCACAGCCTTCACCAGACTGACAGCCCCCCCGGGGCCTACCGGTCCACATGAAGTTGGGCTGCTTGGGGTTCGGCTAGGTGGATTTTGCCGGATAGAAGATGGGTGAATGATGCAAACATGACCATCGCTCCTAGTTTGCGCATACGTTGCTTGATTTTGATACGGAGGTGCTTGAACGTATATCATGCCCGGCAGTCTGGCCTTTCTTGCAAGGTTTCTTCCGGATGAAGCACTGCTTTATCTTTGCAGCAGCGGAGACGAGAATGTTGCAGTGCCAGGCAGGAAGCAACGGGCTGCCTGCAGCTTGGAAGCAAGACACATAGAAGGCATTGAATCAAACATGATCAAACATGTAAATACAAACCAGGTTTCTGTAGGAACAAGTGCCACGCTAGTAGTAACAGGTGCCTTACTAGTAGTAACAAGAAGCTACTAGGTTGGAGGCTCACCTTCCCGAGGTGCCAGCCCTTTGGAGTTGCTCTCCTGGGAGGACACGGATGAACAGGTCCCTGTGGCGGTGGCCAGTCGATGATGGGCTGAGGGCTGGTGGGCGGGTCACGTTGATGGGCGTAGAAACAGAGCCACGTTGATGGGCGTAGAAACAGAGCCATCGCTAGTAGGTTGGAGGCCATCGATATTAAGGTAAAAGGACCTGGACCTTGGACTTTTCTTTGTCATTTGTGGAAGAGATGTGTCTTGGGTGTTCATCTTTGTTCAAGCTCGGACTCTAACTGAGGTCCAGGCAGGAGGAATCCAGATTTCACCACACGAGAGACGATTCGTTAGAGAACCCTTGTCGGTCTCAGGTCCACACCCAACCGACGTTGGTCTCAGGTCTTCCGTGTGGTGACCCTGAAAGTGGACGGCCGCCCGGTCGAGGAGACTGGGCCGGGCGGGGCGGCTGGGCCGGGCGGTCCAACCGGGCCGCCAGCAGCGCCCGCGAGGTGGGAATTCGGAAGAAGTTGAGGTCTTTGATTTTGTGCTTAAAAACCATCAAAACATGTTAAAACAGTTTTGGGTTTTGAGTTTTCAGTTTTAGTTCCTCAACGTTCTTTTGCTTTTGCCTGGCACAGGGCGCGCTTGCTTTGCACAATGTCCCACACGGGACACCTGGAGATGCTGCCGGCGAGTGCGCGCTCCTTTCCCGTGCAGACGCACACAAAAGTCGGGCGTGAGCACCAGCAGGAGCGGCACTTTTCCAGAGCCAAGTATTTCCGCATACGCATGTGACTGTAGAAATTCATCAGGAGATGTGGCGAAACAATGATCAGGAAGCGTTTTTTTGGCTTCCACCAAACAACATCTAATCTACTGTAGTCTTGGTACCACCCCTCGCAAACTTCAACCAGAGCACCCTACTTGGCTCTTGTGCTTGCTATTTTGTCTTCAAGAACAACACAAGAACAACACAAGAACAAGAACGG
This sequence comes from Durusdinium trenchii, assembly GCA_963970005.1. Classification (NCBI taxonomy): domain Eukaryota; class Dinophyceae; order Suessiales; family Symbiodiniaceae; genus Durusdinium; species Durusdinium trenchii. The sequence continues at coordinate 68,532 of CAXAMN010004747.1, forward strand.
TGTTTCTCCTTTTCTCTTTGTCCCGCTTCGAACAGGCCTTCTTCGAAGCGGTGCTGAGCGCGGAGAGCGTTTATTGGACGGCGGTCTCTCGGAGCCACCTGGACCTCACCGAGGTGCTCAAGCGCTCTCGAGCGCGCTTTGGCGCGGAGAGAGGGCTCGAGAAGACGTCCAGATCAAGAAGAGTTCTTACGTTAGACTCTGTTAGACTCCTAGACATCTGTTCGACGTTTTCTTCATAGATTTTAGACCTGTTCGACGGATGTTCCACCAATCTTTTCGATTCGAGCCCAGTGCGTAGAGGTGGAGCCCGGGACCTTCCTGGTGCAGAAGCTTGGCAAAGCAGATCGGCCGGCCGTGTCTTTGGAACACGACATGAGGTGAGAGATAATGAGAGGCTTTTGAGCATTGCTGTTTTATGCGAATCACCATTTTTGTAAACATGTGCTGGACACTTGCGATATTTGGATGCCAACTTTGCGTGAGAGTTTTGCGAAGACTCCACCCTTAACCGTTAACCCTTGACCTCAGGAATTTGAGCGTGAATCACGTCATGGCGAGCGGACGACAGTTGCAGAAGGGCCAACAGACTACCATGCAGGCACGAAGACTGTGAAACTGAACATCAACCCGAACATTCATTTTGTGAGAAACAAGAAGCTATTAGGAACAAGTGCCACGCTAGTAGGAACAAGTGCCTTACTAGTAGTAACAAGAAGCTACTGGGAACATTCGGGGTAAGATTCTGAGATCCGCACAGACAGATCCACTTTTGTGGATCGAAGCAGGTGAACAGCGCCATCGACTTTCTGGCAGTGCCTCCTGGAGCTCCGCCGGCGGCCGTGCCGCAGTGCTTCCTGCGACTGGAGCTAGTGACGTGGAGCAAAGGTCCTCCAACCCACTAGCAATGATCAATTGGTCGGAATATGACTTAGATTAGATGATGTGAGAACCCACAAGGTGACCACTTGACGTGACTGACCGGTCCCGAAAGGAACTCTTGCGAAAAAAGAACAGGTTGCTACACCTGGCTTTGGAATTGCTCTCGGACTTTTGGGAAGAAGGAGAATTCTAGGAGGTGATAAATATGGCGGTTGAGCTTCCACGAGGTGCAGTGCATGTCATAGCTGTTTTCCTCTTGAATTTGGATCTGCATTTCTCGAATTACTCCCTTTGCTATTCCACTCTTATCACTTGAACCATATATCCCCGCACCTTCCAGATTCCCGATGGCAACGCTGCTGCCCCGGGCGTCCCTGTTGTCCCGGGCGCCGCTGCTGCCGCGCCGCTGGGTGCCGCGACCATCGGTGGTGCCCCGTCCTCGCCGCGGGCGAAGAGCTTCTGGCTGGAACTGTCGGGCACGGCTGTGCTGGAGCGAAGGAGGGGAGAACTGAATCGACTAAACCACACATCCATGAGACAACTGAGACAACATTCACATTAGACAACCATTTTTGGAGTTTGCCCCACTCTGCAAACAATCAGGATAGTAACCATGTAGGATATAATTCCTCACGCAGATCTCCATTCTTTGTACAGTGGGTTGCTCGTCTCTTCAATGAGCTATTCCTTTTGACAGGAGGGTCGATGCAAACGATGGGAAGATTGTGGTGGGAAGAGCTTGGCAGTTCGACTTGCACAAGCAGGCCGCATGCCGTGTGCAGTTTCAAGAGGTGATCTCGACAGATCCAAGTGGCTGAAGGTTTGGCTCTTTAGGTATGGCCTCCAAGAGGCAAACATTTTTGAAGGAGCTAATGAAATAATGCAAACAAAACATAGATCAGCAGATTGGCATGACCACCTTCAAGACGAACAGAGATGTGACATTCCACCACCGGCCTCTCAAACTGTGAGAGGCACTTCGGCCGGAGGTGCAGACCTTTGTGAGCCGAGAACACTTCAAGGTGGAGGCGGAGCAGCTTTTGGCTTTGACAGAAGCGTGTCTTTTTGCTGGAATGTGGCAAGAAAAGATATATACGATGATGTCATTACGCTAGAGAGTTTCCCAAGTGTTTCCTTTCCTTGGGACAACTTGTGACCAGAGATTGATTGTTGGCAGAATCCTGGCAATTGTCATGAGTCGTCAGATGGTCCGGGGATCGTCGTGTGGGACCAAACACATTCTTTTGCTAGTAATTACAATTCTAATTAAATTCTTATTGTTACTACTAGTAAGGCACCTGTTACTACTAGCTCCGGTTGAAGCCCATCTGGACCGCACCAGGAGCTCCGACATGGCCCAGCTGCGTCGGCCTTTCCTCAAAAGCCAGCGTTGTGGTTGACCGCCTTGAGCTCGTGCCCTGGTGTCCAGAGGGTCCAATGAGGGGATTGTATGCGAATGTATGAGATTATGGCTATGATGACAAGATCTTGATGAGAAACTCATTCAATTCAAAAAATACCAAATAATCATATGATAGACTCGATAGACGGATCAGAAGGAAGGTATCGCGGGATTTTCATGTTCACTACGGTTTTAGAAGTGAAGGACAGAAAATTGCTGAAACAGTCGACTCTTTTCCTAACAGTCTCTCTCACAAATCAACATGATTTGCAATTTGCAGGTGGACTATATAACCCAACTTGCCAATGGCCAAGTACTAGGTGGTGCGTCTCCTGTACAAAATCCATTTGCTTTTTGCTTGGCAGTAAGTCGGTGAACAGGCCAGCATAAGTGGCTGGCTTCAGTGGGTTCTAATGGTTTGGCTCGATCACTGTCAACAGATTCACCTCCCCAAAAATGGTCTTCCAAAAAGTTGATGAGGATGAGGAGGTTCAGTCCACAACTCCACGGCAATCGTTCTGCTACGAACCACAGCCCTGGCCACTTAGGAATCCCATTTGGATGCAGCGCCATGGTCAACTGCGGCAACTTTCCAAGGAGGCAACTGTCGGACAAAGACATCTGAGTTGAAGATCATGCATCCAAATCCAGAGGAATTCTTTTTGGGAGTGCTTAAAAAGGTGTGGCGGAATGCAGAGTAGGCTGAATCCACAATCTTCCCATGCTGTAGGTAGATCAAATAGCCTCTTCATGTTTCTTCGCCCTCTGGCGGTTAATGCCAGGACTCGGTTGAGGTGGATGCCGGGGACCAGATCCTCCTCTACACCGGCGCCAGTGATGGCTCCCCCGATGGCAGCGGCTGCGCTGGAACGGTGCTGTGGACCGTTGGACGCGACTAAAAAGAATGACCGGTCGGTACAGAGGACGCTACGAACGGAGCTCCTGGCCATACTACTGGGAGCAATGTTCGCTACTAGGAGCAAAGGGCATCGCTACTAGGAGCAGGACGCTACTAGGAGCAAAGGGCATCGCGACCTCGTGAAGTGCAGAGTTGGGGGATTTGGGATTCCGACCTAGTAGCTCCATGCAGGGAAGCGTGCTCCAGGGGAGGACTACATTGGTGATTACTGTAGGTGATTTGCTTGCATTTGCGGAATGGTCTTCTCGTCAGAACAGATGATTCTTTCTTGACTTCTTGATTTCATTTGAGATTTCTTGCATTCCTCCCAAAACTCTTTTGGCAACACCAAACTTTCCACTGCTGCATATTCGACCTTGATCTTCCGGATGCTCTTCGCTTCTCGCCCTGGCGATGGCCTCCAACCTGAGAGCGATGGCCTCCAACCTAAGAGGGATGTCCTCCAACCTAAAAGCCTTGGCCTCAAACCTAAGAGCGATGGCCCCCAACCCAAGAGCGATGACCTCCAACCTAAGAGGGATGTCCTCCAAC